>PVJH01000828.1:126943-258676 GCA_004026705.1 Nesogale talazaci | reverse complement strand
GGCCCTGTTGTGAGCCTCCTGCTGCTGCCCGCACCCCAGGTGCACTGGACGCTCGGGTCACCTCAGGCCAGCGTGAGTCTCTGGGAGAGAGGGGGGCAGGCCAGGAGAGCCCAGGGACGGAGCAGGTCCCAGGGAGGCGGTTGGGGTCCCAAAGAGAGCAGCCACTGACCTGGGTCGCCGATGTGGATGGGCAGTCCACTCTCACCCCCTAGGGAGCAGCTGGCCTGCACCAGCCTGTCCAGCTGGTCCTGGGGGACGAGCCTCACTGTGACCACCAGGGGGCAGCCAAAGCCAGCACTGGGCGCGCAAGGCACAGTCGTCTGCCGGGGGAAATTGGGAGAATGACAAAAAGCAACAGCACAGACCAAGGGGCAGGTCCCAGGAGCAGTTCATGGTTCTTGGTTTAAAGCAGGGCCCCTTTGGCAATCGGGAGGGAAGCCTTGCTGCTGAGGGTCATGCCTTTGTAGCAGCAGAGGGTGAAAAGGACACCTGTCGCAGCCTACGTGCAGGGACCCACGTGATACGCCTTGGGACTGGAACCACAGGGTCAGTAGTTCGAAACCACCAGCGACTCCCTGGGAGGCAGATGGTGCTTTCTACTCCTGTCGAGAGTTAGTGCTGGAAACCAGGGGGTGGGGTGGCAGTTCGACTGCTCCCTGTAGGGCAGCTGTGAGTCAGGCAGTGAGTTTCTGGAGTTTGAAGGGGGAGAGATCGGCACTTATTCGCTGACAGTGTAAAGAACAAGGCAACGCCTCTGACAGGTTCCAGCACCCTGCGGCAGGCAGGAGCAGAGAGGGCCTGTTCAAGGGGTCCGCCACCGCCACGGGCGGTACGTGGTTTCTGTGTGTTCCCCCCACCACGTCACGGAAGGTCTCATCCTGATCACGGAGGTTCCCACCAGACCCAGCCCACTGCCGTGGGGTCGGTTCTGACCCGTGGCAACCCGATGGGGCCGCGCAGAACCGTGCCCTGGGGCTTCCGGACAGACAGCCGCCTCCTCCTCTCAAGGAGCGACTGGTGGGTTAGAGCCGTCCCCCTTCAGGTTAGCAGCCCGACCCGTCGTCAGGGCTCCGTTTCATTATTCAGCACCTTGAACCCAAACCCAAACCAAACCTCCGCCCCTGGGTCGATGACCCCTCGTACTGACCCTGGGGGCCCCCTGTGAGTTTCCCGAGGGAGTAGAAAGCCCCGTTGGCAGCCTCACCCTCAGTAACCCCGAAGCCACCAGGGCTCCTTAGCACATGAGAGGGCATTTCTGTTAGAGGACGTGAAAAATCGCACTGTCCTTGTTCCCCCTCTAACTTGTGGATGCTCTGGATTTTACCTGGGACTCTCAGAGGGCTTGAGGACCCGGGGGATGAACCTGGGGGAGAGAGGGAGCCGAGAGACGCAATGACGCTATGGGAGATGCCGGTGTCTCCCCTGCTCCTGTACCCACAAGGCTGTGAGGTCTGTCCCAGAACCCCATGAAGCCGGCCCTTGCTCTCCCTGCCCCCACCATGGAGGCCCAGAGTGACTCCTATAACCTTCACAGGACACGCGTGTGTCTGTGTGTGTGTGTGTTTTCCCAAAGGTTTTGGTGGCTTATGACTGAGCGGGGACTATTAGCAGATTGGGAGAGGCCACCGTTGGCTGCTGCCTGAAGGGCAGGAAGAAGCCGGAGTGTTCTGTGCCACTTCAGTGTCCCTACACCGAGGACCCGTGCCAGGGGCTGAGGCCTGCGTCAGCATAGGGCCGCACAGTGACATGATCCTATTCACAGTCTTATGCAACACTATCTGAAGACTATTAACCCCAGATCACTAGTTCTACGAGGTGACATGATGACATAAAACTATGCCGTGACGATTGCATATGAAGGGGGCCTGGTAGAGACACACTGTAAGTCCTTGGCTGCTCATTTGAGGCCGGTGCTTGGAGCCCACCCAGAGGGCCTGATGGCATCATGGTCTTGCACTGGGCTGCCGTCCTCAAGGTGCACAGCTCAAAGCCACAGCCGGCTGCTCCACGGCAGAGAGACGGGGCTTTCTGCTCCCATAAAGAGCTCCAGCCTTGGGCACCCACAAGGTGCAATCCCACCCCGTGCCCTGAGGTCACTGAGAATGGGAACAGGCTCATTCATCATCAGGGAGTCTGAAAAGGAGAGGGGAGGCTCCGTTGGAGAAGAGCCCTTACGGGCACCTCTGCTTCTGCAAAGACGGGAGACAAACAAACACACAAACAGACCAAAGTCAGCTCTAATGGCCTGCAACGCTAAGATTCTCTAAGGTTCCTGAGACGGCAGCAGACAGTCTCCTACTTCTCTCTTCTTGCCAGCAGCCCACGGCTTCACTCACTCTGCCACCAGGGCTTCCGGTCAAGATGACAGCCCAGAAAACTCTACGGGGCCCCAGGCCCTGGCCCGTGAGTCACTAGGAGTAAAAAGGTCCATGTGACAGCATCAAGCAGCAGCGATATTGTATTATCAATATGCTTAATGATTAAAAGACTCACCGCTGAGTCAACGCCCGCTCAGTACAACCCTGTTATTACTAATGATCACTAATATAATTTACGCTCACGCAATTTTATGCTGCTATGATGATTAGATAACACCAGTAGATTATTAAAACGATTACATAATACGACAGATCACAGTTTTCGTGGGCATTACCTACGTTTCAGAACGACTAATACATAGTTAAAAGCATCAAGTCGTGCTGGCCTTAGTCCATCAAGGCCCTCAGCTCAATCCGAGGTGGCCGCCTGCCCCTTCCCCCCAGGAGCCCACGGGCAGGTGGGATGACATCACAGAGAGAGCCGTGAGGCAGCCATCGAGGACAGCGGGGCGTCCTGGGGACACTCAGAGAGCATCATCGCCTGTTTGGGTCCCTGTGGGAGGGTGGGGATTGTGTGTGGTCTTTTGTTTGGGGGACAGGACCCAGGAGTCCTGCATGCCATAGACAGCCCCTAAGAACACACAGTGACAGTCCTAGCTCCAGGCGGGCTTATGACTTGTGCCTTTCTCACCCCTTGCCTCTGCTCCAGAGGGCCGGCCAGCCCTCCCGCCTCACCCAGCTACAAATGCTGGTGAGCTCCAGGCCTGGGTCTGTGGCCTGGGCCTTGTCCAGCGGGGGCAGTTCAGCACCAACACCCAGTTTCTAGAAAGCCGCCGGGCACCCACTGGCCGCATAAAGGGACCCAGCCGCGGCAGCCCGGTTTCTCATCAGAGGCCGCCGCAGCCTTTCTGGACAGAGCTCAGAATAGGCGAGCTTTTCTGCAAGCCTGGGAGCCTGAGCTGGACTATTTTGTCTGAGGCCTCTGTACTCCAGAGACTAGGAGGCTGGCTGTTTACAAGCAGAATAAATTCCCAGGCTTTTCCAAAAACTCCCAGCAACAGGAAAGCCCCAAGTCCCAGCACGGAGGCCGCTCCTCACCTCGGAGGCCCTGTGACCACCTGTGGCTGCCACCAGCCCAGAACAAGGCTCAGCCTTCCCGGCAGAGACATAAAAGCAGCTTCAAATGGGCAGGACAGTTTTGCCCACAACCCCCGGGGTGGGCCGAGCCCACACACCACCCTGAGGTAATGTCTGTCCTGCCAGGGTCGGGAGACGTGTTCCCAGAAGCAACCCCACCCTTGGATGCCGTGAGGAAAAAGAGCCAGAGAAACCCCATGGGGGCCTGGAGACAGTTTCCATGGTCCACCTTAAAGGACTCACTCTGGGTGCTGCCCCCTTTCCCGAGGAGGCCACTGAACTTGGCTTGGGCTCCAAACCCCTCACCCCCTCAAATCTGCCATCAAGTTGGGTCTGGCTCATAGTGACCCTGTAGGACAGGGAAGAGCCCCCCTGTGGGTTTCCAAGATGGTTACTGTTTACAAGCGGGGACAGCCTCGTTTTTCTCCCCCAGAGCAGCTGGTGGCTTTGAACTGTGGACCTTTTGGATCGCATGCAGCCCACTGTATCTCCACTGTACCCCTGGAACTGCTGGTGTGGATTACACCGCTGTAGAGAGGCTGAGCTGTGAGCTGAGGCCTTCCGTGCCTTCTGCCCCTTCTCTCCCACCGCAGGAAAATGCCAGGTGATCGACATTCCCAAGGCAGGCATCTGCCCTGGTGCCTCCTGCCCACCCCTACCTTGTATGCGGCGGCCAGCCCGTGGCCTGCTGAGTCCCTCCCGGGGAGCCCTGCTGCCTTGCAGGCTGCTTCTGGAGAGAAGCTGCAGTCCAGGACGAAGGTCACCATGTCCTTCAGCTGCTCTGAGTACTTCTCCAGCGAGGCCAGGCTGCCCGTGCACAGGCCGGACTCAAACACCCAGAACTGCGGGCTGCTTGACCTGGAAACACGAGAGGAAGCTGTCAGGCCCTCGGACTCTCCCCCTTTTCTTCAAAGGCCCCTGGCCTCTCAAGGGGGAACATCTGGGCCCTGAAACAGAGGTTGGGGACATAGTCTTGAGTGGGGAGCCTTGCTGGCATCTTTCTCAACGCCCCAGATCAGAGTCGACTCAATTAAGCTGTGGGCTGCTCATCACCAGGGCCAAGGTTCAAACCCCAAAGCCGCTCCCCTGCAGAAAGATGCAACCGTCGACTCTGGAAGCCTGGGAAACCCAGAGGTAGCTCTTTCCTGTCCTGTAGGGGGGCTACGAGTTGGTACCAAAGGACCAGCGGTAGGTCCTGGTCCTAATCCCTTTGTTATGGTGTCCTCTGAGAGGAGGAGAACAGGCCAGGAGACTGAGGCACAGCGAGGGGCAGCGTGTAGTGCCCAGGACCACAGCTGTGAGCTTCGCAGGAGACCAGGAGCAGAGGAACAGGAGGGGCCCAGAGAGACCCTGGTTTGAACTCCCCAGTCACCAGCCTGGGAGTCAGCACTGCGTGGCATTCTGCTGCCGCCACCCTGGGACAAGCAAGGAGAGGCCCTGGTGCCGTCGTGGTTACTCACCGGGCCATAAGCTACATGGTCAGCAGTTGGAAACCAGCAGCCAGTACCAGGAGCAAGACTGGACCCTCTACTCTGGTCCACAGTTAGGGTCCTGGAAACCCATGGGTGGGGGTGGGGTTGGTGACACCCTATGAGTTGGCACTGACTCGAGGGCCGTGAGTTTAGGGGGAAAGTAAGGTATATTTTCAAAGTCCAGGACAACAGGCAGGTGGCAGTCACCCAGTCTGGTGTCAATTTGAGGATGAAGAGTATTGGGGTGGAGTCCATAGCCAAGGAGACCTCTGTGGGGGCATGGCCTTCTCCTGAGAATTCTGGGAAATCTGGGCGTATGTCCCCCTTGGAGGTGAGAGACTCATCATTACTCAGTCCCTTGGAGACTCTCCTGATAACACACCAGGTTGACTCCCTGTGAGACATCCTGGAGGAGAAGCCACATGGACCTACCCTGATGGAACCAGACCTCTGAAGCTGGAAAAGCCACGCAGAGATCCCTGCTAGCGCTGGGATGTTCACAATGCCACGGAATCCTAAGACTTTCTACCCACTGGCCTGTGATCGTCCTGCATTTGACAGCATTGCATGTGCCTCGAGAATCTGAAGAAGGTTTTATAGAGTGATATTGGACGTATGGGCTAATATCAGATTTTGGGCTTAGGCTGGGCTGGGTTGGGATGCTTTCTCAATGTTCCATTCCTCTTGTATATAAACCTCTTCTTTATATACCGATGCATATTTAGGAATTTGTTTCTCTAGTCCACTGGGACTCACACAAGGCACCACCATGATGAAGCCTGTCTGCCTCTGGGCATTGGGGCTGCACGTGTTTTTGTTGTTCTCTTGGCCCATGTAAGTAGGTGTCTGGCATGGCTAGCAGGGCCAATGGGACTTCCCCAAAGTTGGACTTTCTCAGTGCTCCCAAAGAGTTTCCCAGCTCAAGGACGGGGCCTGGGATGTGAGTGGGAATGGCGGTGAGGGTGGGGGGGCAGTGGATGGTGTATGCGGGTCAGCACTTTTCTGGGCAACCATCCTGAATGAGGTCTTGGCCAGGGCACTGGGGTCCCCAAGGCTGGACGGCAGAGACACTTGGCTCCAGGGTCTGGCTGTTCCTCAGCTTTCAGCCCTGTAACCCAGACTACTTACCTGGAGTCCGGGACAGCGCCCAGGGCAGACCATAGCCACGTGCCTGGCTCACTCCGGCCCAGCAGGGGTAGGGGACCACGGTTGGCCTGGCAGAAGCTGTTAAAAGCTGCAGCCAGGGAGTTGTGCAGAACCACCACAGTGGCTGGTTGGGGCCCTGGGTTTGGCGAGAAGAGAGGGAAAAGACAGTCAGCACCTTTTCCACAGAATCTTCCTTCCTGATGTATCATGCAGAAAGAGTGTGCAGTCTTCACAAAATGAACACACCCACCTACCCAGGGCCCAGGTCAGGACACAGACACACCCAGCCCACCCCATGGGTGACCCTTTCAGACACGCCTGACCGTTTCCTCCTGCCTTCTAGCACACAGGTGATGTGAGCTGTCCTGGGACTTGGGGTGCTGGGGTCACACTCAACGTGTTTGTGGAGCCGACCTGTCTGTGAGCGTCGTCCTTCCGAGACACTCAACAAGTGCGGATCCCTGGTCACGCATGACCGTCACTCGGGTCCTGACCCCCCTCTGTGGCTCCTGGGCATTTAAGCAGTCTTCATGGTGGAGCTAGGACAATGGGCGCTGCCGAAACACGGGAGGGCCTGCGTGCGGGGGGGCATGTACGTGTGCATTTCTCGGGCGTATGCGTGGACTAACAGAGTATGCCACGCGCATAGTCAGCTGCAGAAGCTACGGCCTCTCGCTGTCCCCGGGGGTTGCACCAATTCACCCGCTCGCCCCCAGTGTCTGAGTGCATCAACTGGTGGACATAATGGGTAAGAGGCCCCGGGGGGTGTGGTGGTTGCGTGTCGGGCTGCTAACTGCAAGGTCAGTGGTTCGAAACCATCGGCTGCTCAGCTGGAGAAAGCTGGGGTTGATCGTCTCGGAGACTCACAGGGTCCTTTCTACCCTGTCCTAAAGGGTCACGCTCGGTGGCAGGGAGTGAAGTTTGGGTTTTGATACATGGCCTGGCCTGTCTTTTTCGTTTCTTGCCATTCTCGCAGGGGAGGTAGTACCACCCAGGTGGTTTTCATGGGAACTGCCCTGATGGTGACGTCGTCGGCAAGGATTTCACCTTGCTTGTTGCATCCACCGCCGTTGCCCCCTCAGGAAACCACTGCACAAAACCTCTGTCCAGCGTTGAGAAGCACGGGTGTCCCTTTGAAGACAAGGGGCCCCCCCGATCCCAGTCGGGGCATGTCCCATGACCTTCTGTGCCTGCGACAGGCGGGCGGGCGCTGAATAAGGAGGACTGGAGAAAAGCCAGTGCAGTTGAAGGAGGGTGGCGGCAGAGAAGACGGTAGACACGACGGACTGCCCAAAGGACAGGCCAATCTGCCTGGGAAGAAGTACAGCCAGAATGCTCCTGGGACGCGAAGGTGGTGGGCCTTGGTCTCCGGTCAATTGGACATGTTGTCAGGAGAGACCACCCCTAGAAAAGGGCTTGGAGATGTGAGGGGCGGTGAAAGGGAGGCCGACCCTCAGCGAGGCAGACGACCCCGTGTGCAGCAATGGCAGTGGTGAGGAGGCCCAGGACTGGGTGGTGGTTCCTTCTGCTGGCCGGCAGTGGCTGTGGGTCGGCAGGGACTCCATGGCCCCCATGAGCAACACCAGAGAGCGCCTCTCCCGGTGATATTAACCATGTGGGGGCTTTCTCTGGGGGAATGACCCCAGGTTGCTCGTTCACACCCACACACCACGTCGTGGGAGATGATACAGGCAGCCTGGTCTGTAAAGACTGCCCATCGCCCTCGAGTCAATCCCGGCTCATCGTGACCCCAAAGGAGAAGGTCGACCGGCTCCCAGGGTTTCCAAGCCCGTCATCGCTAGACTGCCACGTCCTTCTTTTGTGGGACATCTGGTAGGCTTGTGCCACCAGCCTGCTGATCAGCCACCCAGAGCTTATATGCTGGGCCACAGCACTCCTTCCTGGGAGGGAAACAGGCCTGGGTTCCCATCCCAATTCTGCCTCTGGCTGCCTCGATGATCTTTGCCTGGCACAGCCTGTTTCCTCATCTGTCACATAGCCTGAACCCCAGAACCTCCCACACAGGGGCTGGAGCGGCACCCTGGATGTGATCTCTCGAACACACAGGTGTTTCAGAGACAGGGGCTGACATCCTACTTGCATGCGAACGTTCTTCTTCGAGCTCTTCTCCGTCTTCTAAAAGTTCCACAACACACGTCCATAGTTTTATTCATCAGAGAGGAAAAAAAAAACCACCGAGCAATACAAGTGGTGCACTTAAAATAAAGGGGAGGGACTGCCGACTTCCCTTAAAAAGAACATTCCAAGGCAAACAGAGTCATGTCCTTCATCGACTTGGGGCTGTGTCTTGGCAGCGTGCACGTGTGTCCTGCAGCGTCCTCCTTCAGAGGCATCTCCCTTATTCTGTGTCCAAGTCTCCCAGGCAGAAGAGGTCTTCGAAAACAGCATGGCTTGAGTCAGACTCATCTTAATCCTCAGAGCAGCTTCTTTGCTTCTAAGCCCCTGACAGAGGTCTCATGAGTAGTTACCCCGTGTGATGCGTCCTGCAATCTCCTGATGGCTGTTTCTGGGAGCCCTGGTTGTGGGTGCAAACAAGACGAAATCCTTGACAAGATCCACCCTTTTCTCCATCAATCATGTGACCTATTGGTCCCGTGGCGAGGATCGGCTCTTTTTGACACCGAGTTGTCATCCATACTGAAGGCCAGAATCTTTGATCTTCACCCACAAGTGCTTCAAGCCCTCCCTTTCAGCAAGCAAGCGTGTGTCACCCGCATCCCGCAGGTGGTTAGTAAGCCTCCCTCTCATGCCAATGCCGCCCTCTTCTCATAGATTCCCGCTTCTCTGACCACGTGCTCTAAGAGCACTGAAAATACATGGACGGCATCGCCCAAGGGCAACTGGAATGCCCCTCTGAAGCAAGGACGGTGAGACTTCATCTCGTCTCCTTTGGACGTGTGCTCAAGAAAGCCCAATCCCGGGAGGAGGGCATCGTGCTTGACCATGAAGACGGGCAGCGGACGAGACGCAGGCCCTCAACAAGATGGATGGATACAGCCGCTGCCCGGAGAGGGACGGGGAGGATGGCCCAGAGTCGGGCAGTGTTTTGTTGTGTGGGACATGGGTCGCTGTGAGTCCCAATCCCCTGGACCATCCATAATGGCAACAAAAGGTACTGAGCCTCTATCGTTTCCCGAGTCTCTGTGCTGTCATGTCAACACGTCACCACGGACATTTTCAAGAGGAGGAAACCGGGGCTCAGAAAGGTCAAGGGGCTTTTCTCAGGCTGCCCAGGGTGAGTGGGCTAGCCAAGTCCAAATCTAAGACTGAGAGTCCTGGATGCTTCTCATGTCACTGCTGCACCACATGCCCTGGACTGGGGTGCCTGGTCTTCCTCGGGTAGGGCTCCCACCACCTCTGACCCCTTCTCCCTGGAGAGTGAGTGATGAAGTCGGTGCTTTTGACCGCTGGTCTGCTCAGATGCTCACCAGCAGGGGTCCCAGAATGCATGATCTCAAACCCCGCAGAGCCTACAGACGGTGCCAGAAACAGCCCTTCAAAATGAGGACACCCTCCCTCCCCCCAACACCTAGTGCTGAAAGTGACCCACATGTCCTGAGCCAGCCCAGCGTGGCTCCCCAAACAATCTGCAGTGAAGCAGAAGGGGACACCGGGCGTCAGGAAACTGGGTTGGGGATACAGTGAACCAGGGAGGCAGGACGGGCTCTGTTTCTGGCTCTTGTTGCTCTCCATGGCTGACCACGAGAACATGCCCAAGTGGGCTGCCTGAGCGGCAGGACAGGGGATTAAGGCCTCTGCGTGGCTCTTCGGAGGGGCAGCGGCAGACCAGGGTGAGGATATGTTCCTGCTGGTTGTGGCGGTCATGTATCTGTGATGTCAATTTCATGATTAGGATGCAGGGGTGGAGTCTGGCCTGTCAATCTGGAGGCCGATGAGGCCTCTGTGAGGGCATGGCTTTCTCCTGAGAATTCTGGGAAGTCTCGTGGGATTTCCCAATTAGAGAAGAGAGACTTGACTCTCAGTCTCTGGGAGTCAGTCTCGGAGATGACGAACTCCTGACAAGACAAGATGGCAGCGTCCGAGGAACTGGAGGAACTGGAGGAAGAGGCACACAGCCTTACCCTGATGGAACCAGACCTCTGAAGCTGAAGAAGCCACGTGGAGACCCTTGCCAGCACTGAGCTGCTTCTATCCCCGCTGGATGCTGTTGATGGACCCTGAGTCCTGGAAGTGAGGAGCCATGGAGACACCCCTGCCAGCGTGGGGATGCTTTAGCTGCACGTGCTTCCTGAGTCAGAGGGAGATTTTATAGACTGATATCGGACGTATGGGCTAATGTTGGATTGATGACCTTGGACTGGACTGGGCTGGGATGCTTTCTCAATGTTTCTTTCTTCTTATATATAAACCTTCCCCTTATATCCAGATGCATGTCTGTGAATTTGTTTCTCTAGTCTACCTGGACTAACACACTGGTTTAGTGGAGTCTTACGGAGTCCCAGGGTCTCCCATCTCAAGTTAAGACAAACGAATGATTTCTTCTGAGCGCTTTCCCCTGCGAAACTTGGGTCGGTTTGTTCAACTTAGTGACCAGAAGGAAAAACCCCTTTTAATGTTTCAAATCTAATTCAGGGGGTGCCGGGGTGGCGGTAGAGTGGTTATTAACTGCCAGGTCAGCCCTTTGAAACCTGCAGCCGCCCTGCAGGAAGAAGACTAAGTCTTTTACTCCCAGAGAGAGTCGCAGTTCCAGAAACCCACAGGGCACGTCCATGCTGCCCTACAGGCTTGCTTGAAGTTGGCACTGATCCCATGGCATTGAAGGTGGCTCTGCATGTGGGTGATGCCGAAGGAGCCCTGGTGACACTGTGGGTTAACTCTTGGGCTGCTGGCCACCAGGTCAGCTGTTCAAATCCGTCCCCCAACTCCCGGGAGAGAGAGTTACAGGATGGGAAATGGCAGGCCCCACTCTGCTTTGTAATGCGGGATCCCTGAGAATCAGCATCAACGCTGGGCATCGAGTCTGAGCTCTGGAGAGAGGGGATCATCGGCTAACCCAAGGTTGGAGTTTGAGCTTAGCTACACGTGCATGGGAAGAAAGGCCTGGTGCTCTACTTCGGAAAAACCAGTCATGGAAAACCTGCCCTGTTCTACTCTGACAGTCATGAGGTTGCTAAGCGTTGCGGTGTTTAAATCTGATGTCAAGCCCCTAAAACACAGGCCCGAACTGGAAGTGTCCAGTTGTTGGACAAGCTGAGCCTCTTTCCCTTCTGAGCGTTCAAAGCCATGGGCTGGGTAGGCAGCGCTCCTGCATTAACCAAGCACCACGCTGAGCACGTTGCTTGTGTTAGCTCAACCCTCCCTCCGACAGTTCCACTTGGAGGGGTCCATGGCTACTTTCCTGGTCAAGCCGAGGACCCCGAGGCTGAGAGGGGCTACACCGTTTCCCACAGCTGGCCCAGAACAAAGCCAGGACATGTATCCATCCAGGCTGTCTGTCTGACTCTGGGGTTTAAGCCCTTTGCCACTTCACTCTATTACTTTTCAGAGGTTGTAGCAACCAGACACAGGGGGAACTTGCTGGTCACAAAGTCTCCACTGGGCCAAGAAGAACATTCGCTGCAGCCTGTTCAGAAGTTGCGGACTTGTGGCAGACTCTGCGGACTGGCTAACCCCTCAACCATTTCCAATCTCCTGCCTTCAAACTAGGGTTTGAGTCTACAATGGTTTGATTCCAGAATCCACATTAGATGATTCACGCGGTTGGCTAAAGAGGCCAGTTGGCACACATCCACAACACGTTGGCATTGTTGATGGGTCACTGTGGTTTTTGATTGACCTATGACACTCGCCGATAGTTACAAAGCTGGCAGAGAAAAAGAGGAGAGTCAGCCTGGGGTTAAGTTATTATGAAGTCAAAGATTATCATGAGTCCGTGGAAAGTAATTCTCAAAGCGGTTTCCCATGAGCCAAGACTCCCCACGGATGCTCACCTGGGACTAGTGGCTCGATCCGATGAACAGCGGGCACTGTTGTGAGAGGCCATCATGTTGTCTCTGCCTCACAGCCACCTGATGCTCAGCAGAACAGACACAGTGTGATCCTGCACCACCTCCCTTTGTTCTGGCCGTTGAGGCTGTCCTTGCCATCTCTGCTCAATCCAGCTCCCCGAGAGCCGTCTTCTCATTTCCTGCCCCTCTGGTTCACTCAGCAGGATGTCCTCCTCCAAAGACTGGTCTCTCTTGACCACGCATTCAAAGTTCGTGAGAGGAAATCTCACTGTCCATGCCGCGGCTGTATGTCTTCGGAGACAGATCTGTGGGTTCTTTCGGCAGTCTATGGGACTGCGAGGTTTTTCACCAGCACCCACCTTTCGAATGCATCCATTCTCCTTCGGTCTGCCTCATGCCATGTACAACTTCCCCATGTGCCGGAGATGATGGACAAGACCGTATTTTCCAACTACGGGGCTTCCTCTTTGTTTCCGGCTTCTGCATCTCAATCGCTAATCATTATCAGCGCATCTTGATGGCACGGTTGATCAATTTCAGACAGAAGACCCGGCAGCACTCTTCAGCTTCCGCCTCTCTAGCTTTAGTGGCTGGTGTGTAAATCTGCACATGAATTGTATTGATTGGAATTCTTTGTATGCGGATAGATAGTGTGCTATCAGACGGCACTGGACGTCAAGGCAGATCTTGAAGCATTCTTTTTCATCACGGATGTGGCATCATTCCTCGGGGTCTGCCATTGTCAGCAGGGCAAGCCGGGTGATTTTATTTTCTTTTTTCTCTAACAAAGAAAGAACTTTATTGGTGTACCGGCACGTGGCTCATTGGAAGAGCCTCAACTTTGGGGAGGACCCACCTAGATAGTAGGGGACCCTTGGGGTGATTTCAAGAGGGGTGGAGGGAGGTGTGCAGGGTTGGCAATGGCTGATTGAAACAGGAAGGGGCATGTGAGTAAGTAGACAGTAAACAGTTGACAGAAACGTTCAGTATTAACCCTATGGTATTAGCACTAACCCCATCGCTTTTTTCTCTCCCACACTTGAGGTGGCAGCCAGATGTTCGCTAAAACAAAGCATGAGATTGGGGTGGGCTGTGTGTTCTCACTGCTGGGATAGGGTGCTGCGCTTGTCTCGTTCTCCCCTTTGAGGCTCTTACGATATCTCCTATTGACTGACAGTTGTCTCCATGGAAGGGCGTACAGCTCTGGTCACTGGAGGAAGGAGGATCGGCCAAACCTTGAACAGGAAATAGGACCCCTCCTATGGGATTTTGAATCCTTCAAAGGTGGAGAACCATCCTCCCCACAGGCTCTGGGGATGCCGCCTGATCCGTGTTGGCAAAGGGACACGGGCAATTTTCTGCGTGTTCTTCACGATGCTTCCAACCGCCTGACCCTGGTCATCTATTCGAATACAACCCTAGGTTTATAAGTGCTGACTTTAAGCCCAACGCATGACCCCTCAGGGATCCAACCCGCAGGTAACAGAAGGTTCCAGAACAATGGCTCAAAGCACATCTTGGCAGTTCCCCCACAGAGCTGAGGCGACCAAGCAGAGCAGACGGTGTCAGGTGACCTGATAAGGTCCCCGTGCTTGCCATCTGTCCCCAGTGCAATTTCTCCTGGGAAGCAGCGACCTGCCCTAATCATGCTCCTCTTCTCTGTCTCTCATGCCGCAGGTAGAAAAGCAAAATAAAGAACAAACTCGCTGACACTGAGTCGAGGCTGACTCAGATCGACTCTTAGGATGGGGCAGACCTGCCCCTGTGAGTGACTGTGACTCTTCATGGGGGCAAAAAGTCCCACCTTTCTCCCCAGGAATGGCTGCCAGTGGCTCTGAACCACAGACCTTGCGGTTAGCAATCCGATACATAACCCATGAGGCCATCAGGGCCCCCGCAGAAGGGAGGAGTCTTGAGAATTCCTGGATGATCCACCTGTTCTTCCCAGGAGATTCTTTTCTTTTCTCTTTAAAATTTATTTCTGGTGGAAAAATAAATATAGCAAACACACGCCCACTTAACATTTTCTACACGGACAACCCAACGACCCAGGTTGTGTTTCGGGTCACCATTCTCCGCCTCCCTGCCTGTCTTGTTTCACCGCCATTAACCGAGACTCTGGAGGGAACCGTCTCTTCATCCCGCAATATCACTCACCCCCAGTCATGCCAGCCAGGTTTCTGAGGTGGGGCTGCCTTCGCAGAATGTGGCTCCTTAGCACAGAGGGGAGGAGCCTGGATCTCAGGTGGGACGTAAGGCTCATCATACACCTGCAATGGGCCCGGAGAGTCTGGGTGGGGGAAGAAAGGATTGGAGACTAATTAGAAACCTCAGTTTCCCCAAAGGTCCAAGTTCTCAGGCGACCCTGACCCTGGCTCTGAGCACCGATGGTGGGGACCCAGTAAGCAAGGCAAGCACAGGCTGACTTGTGCTTTCTGACCCACCTGTAGCGAGCCATTTCACGTGGGGCTTCACCAGTCTTTGACTTGGTGGGAAACATGCGAAACAGTTCCGTACAGATGAGCGTGTAAGCACAAGTCAGCCCATGCTTACCTGGCCGAGGACAGACTCCATCCGGGTCAGGGGTCGTAACTCTGAAAAGTGTCTTTGGTTCTGTTCAGGAAGGGGCTGGGAGGTGGGGAGCAGGGTGTTGGTCCGACCTCAAAGCAGAATCTTTGATGTGCGGTGAGAGAAGAAAAGTAAAAGAGTAAAGTTATGCACCACAGACCAGTAAGCAAGCACATGTCCTCCGGTGCTTACCTTGCTTATTGGTATATGTGACACTGGGGGTGTCCCGTGAGCCGGTTTCCCCAGTCATGTCTCAGTGTTCACGAGGGCCCTTCACCTTCCATGACCTTCGCTCATGCCTGGCAGGCCCTCCTTCCCCTCCCCCTGCCCCCAGGCCTGCCCACGCCTGACCCCAGCTCGAGCCTTGCTCTCAGAGCAGTGGTTCTCAACCTTTCTAATGCCGAGACCCTTTCATATAGTTCCTCATGTGGTGGTGACCCCCAACCATGACATTATTTTTTTCTTTTTTTTTAAAATCATTTTATTGGGGGCTCATACAACTCATCACAATCCACACATCCATCCATTATACGCCAAGCACATTTGTACATTTGTCGCCATCATCATTCTCAAAACATTTGCTTCCTACTTGAGCCTGTGGTATTAGCTCCTCATTTCCCCCCTCCCTTTCTGCTCCCCCTCCGTCATGAACCCTTGATAATTTATAAATTATTATTCTTTTGTCATATTGTGCACTGTCCGATGTCTCCCTTCATTCACTTCCCTGTTTTCTGTACCCCAGGGAGGAGGCTATATGGAGATCCTTATAATTGGTTGCCCCTTTCTATTCCACCTTCCCTCCACCCTAACGGTATTGCCACTCTCCCCACTGATCCTAAAGGGATCATCTGTCCTGGATTCCCCATGTTTCTGGTTCCTATCTGAACCAGTGTACGTCCTCTGGTCTAACCAGATTCGTAAGGTAGAATTGGGATCACAATAGCATTTAAGAATTACAAAAAGTTGTATGTTTCATCATTGCTACACTGTACCCTGGCTGGCTCATCTCCTCCAGACAACCCTTCTGTAAGGGGATGTTGCTGTACCTACAGATGGGCTTTGGGTCCCCAATCTGTACTCCCCCTCATTTATAATGATATAATTTTTAGTTCTTTGATGCCTGATATCTGATCCCTTCGACACCTCATCGTCACACAGGCTGGTGTGTTTCTTCCATGGGCTTTGTTACTTCTCAGCTAGATGGCCGCGTGTTTACCTTCAAGCCTTTAAGACCCCAGATGCTCTATCTTTTGATAGCTGGGCACCATCAGCTTTCTTCACCACTTTTGCTTGTGCACACATCTGTCTTCAGTGATCATGTCGGGAAGGTGAGCATCATGGAATGCCAATTAAATAGAACCAAGTGTTCTTGCATTGAGGGAGTTTTTGAGTGAAGGCCTAATGTCTACCTGCTGTCTTACTACTAATCCTATAAGTATATACATGTAGATCTATTTCCCCATCATCATATATAAAAATATTTACCTGTGTACATGCCTGTGTTTAGACCTGTATAAATGCCCTTTGCCTCCTATTTCTTTCCTCTTTTGCTATGTCATCACTGCCATTTTGATACTGTTATGAATTGGGCGATCCCTGTGAAAGGGTTGTTAGATCCCTCAAAGGGGTCATGACCCACAGGTTGAGAACTGCTGTCCCAGAGAATCCTTTGCACCACTGGTGTTTGGTCACCCTGGTCCTCCACATCCTCTGCTCTCTGGAGCCCCCCTCCCCCCACGAAGTGCACTGAGGGAAACCTCTGCCTAGGCAGCTCTCACAGGCTCCAGAGCACTGACCATGGGCAAGGGGCGGGAGGCAGCTAGACTCGGGCGAACCAGTGGGTGATGACCACTCACCACAGCCAACAAATACCGGGCTGTCTTTCTGTCGACCTCTGAGCTGGGTGGTTTAGATGTAGGACCCTGAGCACCGGCTTATGGCAGTACACCCTGTGTGTGGACCAAACAGAGCACCCCAGGGTCCTGGTAGCACCCTCAGGACAGTGGCGCTGCACCCCACCCGGGGAGGCCCGGTCAGTCCCACAGGAGACCGGCTGACACCGGGGCAGCTCCCCTTATGAGGAACAGATTCCATGGAAGGGCAAACCAACCCATGCCTCAAGGGTGTCCCCCACCCCTTCCAACTGCAGAGCTCAGAAGGAGGGAAGGGGCAAGACAGAGGAATGGACCTGCCCCAGGGGGAACGTCGTCGGAGAGCCGGGCATCTTGCCGGGTGGCGGGAAACAAATGGTGTCGATGTCGCGGAATGGAAAACAAATTTGCTCTGTCCACATTCGGGGAAAAGAAAGCAAGGCTCAGGCGGGGCTGACCCGGGAGAGAGGAGACGAGATGAGAAGCCGGAGAGCCCATTCCATCTAGAGGTACCCTGGGGGAAACCCTGCCGCTCCCCTTCTGAGTTCTCACCCGCCCCTGGGGAGCCACCAGGACTTGTGATGGCTGGGACAGCCGTAGATGTCAATGGGCCTTGCGTCGGTTTCCCAGGCTCCCACCGGTCTCAGTCGGATGCCGTGGACCCGATTCCGAGCCCTGCTCTGACTGCGCATGTCGGAGGAGAACCGCGCTCCACCGACTTGTCAGTGGCTGCTGGTTTGGGACGTCGACCTCAAGCCTTTTCTTCCTCTGTGCCTGTGGGTGAACTTGAATGTCGGACCTTTCCGGGAGCAGCCCAACTTCTCACTTATTTTCATATCGCGCCCCTCCCCCCCCACCAGGGCCCCTCCAGAGGCCAGCGCTTGTCCAGCCATCTAGCGCTCGCCAAGGCCTAACACTGCGCCTGGGGCAGATGCAGAGACTCGGGCAATGTTTGCGGAGTGACCAGTCGCCTGCATGGTCAAGGGCAGCCTCCACAGTGAGCGCTGGGGACCAGTCTTTTCCTCTAAAGGGAAGAACCCAATGGAAATCCCAACACGCGGGGTTCTAATGCTAAGCTCGCGGATCAAGGGCGTGCCTGCCACCAGAAGCTTCTCATGAAGACTGGGAGAGGGAGCAGAGTCTCTGATCCACCCAACAACCAGCATGTCATCCTGGACAGAGAGCAATGTGCTCAGAACCCTTACTGCCTGCCGGACAACTCGGAGGAGAGGGAGCCGTTAATCCCTGAGCTGGGCCGGGCAGTGCTCTGAGGTTTTAGATAGCTGCCTTGGTAGGTCTGGCCGTCTGGCCAAGCAGCCATGGCACCATGGAGGTCCCGAGTGTCTGTGGCCCCAGAGTCACTGCCGAGGGCTTAGCGCCTCAGCCTGGCACTCTGCAAAGGCCGCCCAGAGAACCATGCCACAGCTGCACAGGACGGCAGCCAGACCCCTTTAATCACCAGCCTGCTTCCCAAACACGTCTGGGCCTTCCCAAGGACCTTCTGGGCCCGGGCTCTCATTCCTACCCCTTAAGGCAGCAGGTGCGAGCAGGGCACTGCTTGGCCAATAAAATGGTAGCCAGAAGACCAGAGTCCCTTTTAATTGAGTGCTTGGGTTTAAAGTTTTGTTTAATTTATTGCTTTGGTTTAATGAGGAAGCTTCATGGAGGTCGTGGAAAAATGGACCTCAAAGGTGACGGAAATTCCAGATGACCCTATGCAAGTCCTCTGGTACATATTGGATGACTGGCCTTTTATTTTTATTTCATTCACTCACACACTTACTCAGACACAGCTGTGAGTGGAAGCTAGGTGGGTGCTTTCCTGAGGGGAGAGGACTGGGTGCAGGCAGGTGGAGCCAGCCGTGGGAAATGCACTCTGGGTGTGTCCCAGTCATCTGAATGTCACCCACAGTGCATGCTGGGAGGGCGAGGAGGCTTCCGCCCCTGGAGGGGAGAGGCCAACAGCAGGCACGCTCCCTTTCACTGCTCTTCTCAGCTAGGGTGGTCTTCACGCACTGAGGGTCTGTGGCAAGCCTAAGGGTGCCATTTCCCCAACAGCAATGAGCTCACTGTGTACCTCTGCGTCACATCCCTGCTGGTATTCTCACAGGAGCCCAACTGTCTCCTAATGTTCAGTTGCACACCAGTGTACGGATGAGGGCCAATGTGACCTTTATCTGCTGGGAAAGCAAAGTACTCACTTGACTGGCTTTGCTTCCATATTGGATTGATCGCAGTGGCAGAAGCTGTACCCCAGTGTCTGTGAGGTAGGTCTCTAGGCGGAAGTACATGCTCATTGACTCCTACCTAAGAATTGACCTAGATATCGGCCGAACCAGAGAATTCCTACTCACAAAGCGCACGGTGCCACCCGCCACCCTCTGTGGAGCACCCAGAATTCCCAGCCCGAAGTGCGGGCAGTGCTAACCCCAGCACATATGAGGACTCTGGGGCCAAGGAAGTCAAAAAAGAGCCTCAAACGCCATAGATGATGAGGAAGCAACTCCAATCCCAAAGGCTTGATATCTCTGTCTGTCTGCCTACCCATCCCTTACTACTTCCCTCCATCTGCCTATCCCTCTATCCATCCATATCCCTGCCATCCACCAGTCCTTCTATTCCACTATCATCTATCCATCTATCCCCAATCCATCCATCCATCCATCCATCCATCCATCCATCCAATCACCTATCCATTCATCTTCCCTGACATCCATCCATTCAACCACCTATCCATTCATCCACCCTGACATCCATCCATCCATCCATCCATCCATCCATCCATCCATCCATCCAATCATCTATCCATTCATCCACCCTGACATCCATCCATCCATCCATCCATCTACCCACTCATCCAATCACCTATCCATTCCTCTACCCTGACCGACATCTATCCAGCCAACTTGCCAGCCAGTCATCTTCCCACCCTTCAACAGACAGCCTGGTAGAGGACACACAGATTTACAGGCAGATATCCTGGGTTCCACACCCAACTTTACCACTTAGGAGGGAGCATTAACTTCCCGGTACTTGTTTTCCCATCAATAAAACGGTAGAAAACTGTTGTGCTGAAGATTAGATTTGAGGACACAAGTTTATTCCTTCCCCTGATCCCTGGAGCAGTCAGCCTCCGCTCTAAGCCCAAGGAAATGACACCTGTGTGTATTATCATGGTGGATAAGACAGCCACATGCACCCGTTTATAGGGTTAGGGTCCCAGGAGACAGATGTTAAATATATATTAGCACCGTGCCTGTCTTCTGGGAAGAGAGAAAGGTGGAAGTGATTAACTATAGCTAACTACAGATGACACAACCTTGCTTCCGAGAGTGAAGAGGACCTGGAGCCCTTGCTGATGAAGACCCAGGACTGACCGCAGCCTTCAGTGTGGGTGACAAAGAAGACCCCCACCTCACAACCCCATGGTCAAAGGAGTCGGGGGTTTCTTTTTGCTCTGATGTGTGGGAACAGGAGTCAAGAGACCCGGTGACGCACTGCATTGGGTCAACCTGCTGTGCAGAGCCTCTGCAAAGTGCTGCTGAGCCAGGAAGTCACTGAGGACGCAGGGGAGCCTGACTCCATCCGTCGTGTGTGTAGGCCCCTCCTCCTGGGCACTGGGTGCGGAAAGCTGCAGAAAAGTGCCTGCATTTGCCACATGGAAGAAGCACGCCAGCCTGTGTGATCGCAAGGTGTTGAAGGGATCAACATCAAAGAACTAAAAAGTATATCATTGTACATGAGGGGGAGTACAGACTGGGCACCCAAAGCCCATCTGTAGGTAATGGAACATCCCCTTACAATAGGGTTGCGGGGAGGAGAAGAGCCAGTCAGAGTACAGTATAGCAATGATGAAACATGCAACTTTCCTCTAGTTCTTCAAAGCTTCCTCCCCTCCACTATCATGATCCTAATTCCACCTTAAAATTTGGCTAGACCAGAGGATGTACACTGGTACATATGGGAATTGGAAACATGGGAAATCTAGGACAGACGATCCCTTTAGGACCAGTGGTGAGAGTGACCATACCAGGAGGGTGGAGGGAAGGTGGAGTAGAAAGGGGGAACCAATGACTAGGATATACATATAACCTCTTACATATTATCCTGGGATACAGACAACAGGGAAGTGGATGAAGAGAGAGATCGGACAGTGCAGGATATGACAAAATAATAATTTGTAAATTATCAAGGATTCGTGAGAGAAGGGGGAAATGAGCTAATACCAAGGGCTTAAGTAGAAAGCATATGCTTTGAGACCGATGATGACAACAAATGTACACATGTGCTTGGCACACGTTGGATGTATGGATTGTGGTAAGAGTTGTATGAGCCCCCAGTAAAATGATTTTAGAAAAGAGTGGCTGTGTTTGCATGGCGGTGCTGGCAAAGGACACAAGGGCCCTGTGGCTGCCAGAAGGACCAGCAGACGCATTGGGTGGGACACAGCCAGGATGTCCCGCAGAAGTGAGAATGGCGAGACTCCTTACACACTTGGGACCTGTTGCCCGTCGAGAGAGACAGTCCATGGAAAAGCACGTCATGCTCAGTAACGTCAGGGCAGTGAAAAAGAAGACCCTGGGTGAGCTCGATTCTAGATCGACATGGTGCCTGGCACAAGGTGAAGATGGTGCAGGCCTGGGCAGGTTCCAGCCCATCTCGTTGTGCATAAGGTCACAAGAACCAACTCAGCAGCACCTAGCCACCAGGCCACTGATGACACCGCCTGTCACATTGGGGCCAATGAGGGGCTGCGTCTCAAGGAGGAGGAGGGGCCCGACTAGCAGAAGTTGAGGAGGGAGAAGGCCCCCTGGGTCCAGAAAGCCAGGATGACCTGTAGATAGAACCCAAGAGGGAAGGTGAGAGGGAAGGTGAGAGAGAGAGGGAAGGTGAGGAAGGAGGGTCTCAGGCAAAGGCACTTGGATTTCTCTGGGAGCAGTCGGGAATGGGGACGGTTGACAGCCATGGAGTAACTGGACTTCTACAGAGACACCGTTGGCAGCAGGGGGTGGTGGCTGGAAGGCCAGCAAGTAGGGACACTGGCTGATGACGGGGTAGGCCAAACTTGAGAAGTGAGCGTCCAGAAAGCCTTCCATCCAGAAAAGCCTCTCCTAAGGGAAGACGTCAAGGAGTTCGAGGCCCACAAGCTGAGAGCCACTGCCTTACAGGCTTGTGAGAGCTGGGCGAGGGAAGGAAGGCTGCAGGCAAATCAGTGCATGAGAATGGTAGCACTGACAAAGACGGGTGAGAGCCACGTGGCCCGCCATCAGAAGAAGCGCCATGAGAACACGGCGATGAAGCAAGGATGGTGAGACTTTTTCTCACATTTTGGACGGGTTATCCGGGAGACCACTCCCTGAAGACCCCATCCTTGGGAAATAGAGGAAGACCCTTGACAAGCTGGATTGATCCGTGGCTCCCACCGTGGGCTGGACCATAACAAGGATGGGGAGGGTGAGTCGGGCCGTGCTTTGTTTCGTGGTAAGGTCAGCTTGGAGGGGGGAGGGAAGCCAGAAGGAAGCACATGGGGGAAGGGTAGCCATGCTCTCTCCCAGTTGTGGGGGATGGGAGTGGATGGAGCGTGGGCAGCTCCAGGCTTTGGGCTTTGAGCGTGGGCTTTGTCAGGCTAAGGAAGGCTGCCCAGGGACAGTGCCTGGCACCCCAGCGTGTCCACCTCTGGGGATGAGCAGAGCAAGTGGACACGGAGGAGACAGGTGGAGCAGCCAAGGGAGGAGGACAGAAGCCACGTGGAGCTTGGAAAGCGAGGGCAGCAGCAGTTTCAAGGAAGAATGTGTGGTCCCTGGTGGTGAAGGATCAATAAGCATTGACTGGACATCACGTGGCTCCCCCACAGTCATGGCCAACACACACAGAGGGCCTTGCTTGCACAAGGGATACTGCTGAGGGCCTTTAAAGATGCATGCACCAGTGGAAAAAAATTCCTAGAAAGTTGCACCAAAGATATTCTCATTCTCTCTCTCTCTCTCTCTCTCTCTCTCTCTCTCTCTCTCTCTCTCACACACACACACACACACACACACGCGCGCGCACTACAATACAAGTCATTTTCTCACAAGTTCCCAGTTTGGTCAAGATTATATTCCCCATGACAGTGAACAACTCCCAGAAGGCCACATGCTCTATCCCTGGATTCTGCAGGCCCCTGACCCCAGCCCAGAGAAGGTGGCCTGCTCAGTGAAATCACAGCCAGGCAAGGATAAAGAGGGGTTCTGTGGGTGGTGGGTGGGGGGAGAGGCCACTGGATATGGGGTGGCAGAGCTTGATCCAGCGAAGAGATTGTCTGAAGGGGCGGGAGAGAGGGGGTGTTTCTCACCCTGGCCACAGTCAAAGATGAACCACAGAAGTAAATCCGTTAAGACTCAGAGAAGCCAGGAGCAAATAGATAATGTGCCCCATTGAAACTGAAAAGTTAAAGGATCAGGTTTACCCAGAAGTGCTGTGGGAGAAAGGTCTGGTGCCAGCCATTGAGCCCCTAGGAGTGTTGTTCTGCACCGACACGTATTCGGGCACCAGGAGTCTGAATCAGTGGACAGCACTCAGTTCCAGTAAGAGACCCTGCATAGCTGCTGGAGAAGGGAGTGAGGCTGCTGGGAAGGAAGGGGGTCAGGAAGAAACCCTGTACATCTGGAATGGGCCTCACCATCCCAGTGTCCCAATACAGGGAAGTGGATAGAGGAGAAAATATCAAACTCAGTGCCTGTGGGGCAGAGGAGGGGGGCAGGCTAGTTGCCAGCATTTGGGTGGAAGTCAGAAGTTAGATATTCTCCCTAAAGGCTCCAGATATCAGAGGCCTTTGTGTGCCTCATATAATAGATAGGGCTAACTCCCCTGCTGTGAGGATGATGGGTCACTGCCCCTGAAAGCTTTAGTTAAAGTCTCCCGCCAGAGGGCAATCAAGGCTAGGCCTCTATCAGGAAACTTAGTCTCCCCATCTTGTCACATGGGGACCCCACACTTCCTATAACTTGTATCTATAGTACAACCCTTTCCTGTGACTTGTGTCTTTACCTGTAATTAGAGGCCTGGCATGGCACTAAAGTGTTGGGCACAATAAAGACGCCCCTACTCTCTCCGGCCCATCTGCACCTGATGCTAGCCCCTCTCCCTCATGTAATCCCTTCCCTCACTCACTCTCTCTCCATGTGGACCACCTGGTGGGCTGAGGTGAGCATGCTACCATGAAATATGTCTGACTATTATTATTCCTTTCCTTCTCATGCTCTCTATAACTTTACTATAATTAATAATTATTGCAGTACAACTGTGCCTATCAAACCTGTGATGTGCGTATCGGAGGCTAGCTTCCTCTAATAACAGACTACAGAAAAAGTGCATTAAATGCAGTAAATGAAGGGTTGGTTTCAAGTGGCAGGTGTGCTGGGTGAGGCTGATGGGTGCCTTGAGTGGCGCGTCAGGCATTCTCCCTCCCAGGGTGGCGGCCCAGCTGCCAGATTCAGCACAAGGCTCTGTAAGGGAAGAGCGAGCATGCTTCCCACAGCCAAACGTGGAATTTATGATTCTGGCAGAATTTGGGACTCACTTCGTCGGCCCAGCATGACAGAAACATGTCCATTGGTCAAGAATTAGGGAATGCTTGAGAGCCCCATTCTTCAAAGTCAATCAGTCTTTTTTTATTACTTTGCCAAATAAAGCTACCCAAGCAAGTGGCCCAGCCCCGAGCAATGAGTCTGCTCTGGGCCAGGAAGACAGGACCCTTCTGTCTCATCGCGCGCACGCACATGTCTGCTTATTTAAGGCTGGGGCTCTGCCCCGGCTCTGTGAGACCACATTCCTGTCACTTCAAAACAGGCCCTCCGGTGTCCAGATGTAGGCTCAGCCCTTGAGGCTGCCCTTGCTGTTGGCAACAGACTGAGTCACATCGTCCCAGGGATAAGCCTCAGGATTAAGGCAGACGGTGGCTTTAAGGAGGTCTGGCTCCCTTTACAACCAACGGCATTAACCAGGAGGCGACTTCAAGGTCAAAGTGAGCACCGCTTTCCGAAGCCCCTGGCCCTTTCATTGCTAGGAATGGGTTGCCTGGAGAGTTGAGTTAGAGCCGCCATCTGTGCAGAAGACAGGCTGCACTCGGCAGCAAAGCATTTGCACTCTTGGGCCTTGGCGTCTGCATTTGTAAACGGCAGATGTGCTCGAGCACACATTTCTTCAGTATCTTTCATTGTGAGATTTTCCTCGTCTGCAGCTAGTTACAGAAGAAAGACAGGGGATTTTCTACCCCGGTAAAGCATTACAGACTCATAAAAAACAAACAAACAAACAAAATATAAAGGACTGAGCCTCGGTGGCGTAGTGGTTGTGCACAGGATGGCGGCCCACTGGGATGGAGGTGCAATTCCAGCAGTGGCTCCACAGGAGCAAAGATTGGGCCTCCAACTCCCACCATCAGAGGGCAGTGATGCCCCCAAAACAAAAAACAAACAAACAAAAGCATTACAGTCTCGGAAACTCACAGGATGGAACTATAGGGACGCTGTGAATTGATAATGACTCAAGGGCAGTGAGTTTGATTTTTGGTTTTGATAGCTGATTTGTTTAGAGCTGGTTGTGATAGCAATTGTTAATTTCTTTTTGTTATTCCTCTGATGTGTGGGTGGGTGGTGTGTGTTCTTATAACTAGGAGCAAACGTAATGGCTCCATTGGTTGGTCGTTAGAATTCCTGATTTTAGAAGTATACAACAGTACAGGATTACACATGCCCTGTCCAGGAGTCCGTGCGACAGGACGAATGATGGGAACAAACAGAGGTTGTTACAGAAGCAGGTTTTCACGAGGTAGGTGGAGTAACACACGCCTTTTAAACAGAATGAACGTATGCTAGGCCCAAAGTAAGATCACGAGACTTAAAAGGGTGTGTGGGTATGTCGGTTACCTTCCAGAAAACTCATGGTGGACTTACATCCAAATCAAACTTGAACTAAGCTCTGACTGGGTTCCTTTATATCACATGCACTCCACTGGCTTAGATGCGAAAAGACAAGTAGTGTATGAGCCCACTTAAAACGCTGGCTGTGTCCTTGCAGAGGTCACTCCGTCCTGGGGCGGGGGGGGGGGGTGACTCCAAATCAAATATGTTTTACATGAACTCACCACCATGAAGTCAATTCTGACATACAAGGACCCTAGAGGTCAGAGTGGAACGACCCCTTGTGGGTTTCTGGAGCTGTCATGCTTTTCGGGAGTAGAAAACCTCGACTCTCTTCCTCAGAGGGACTGGTGGTTTCAAACTGCAGCCCAGTGGGTGCCCCACTCCGCCACCAGGGATCCATGCTTTATGTCCAGATTCTTAAATCTTAAACGGGTCGGAAGACAAGAGAAAGATGAATTATCCAGATGGGGGAGACCATCAGCATGAGGCCATAAGGGTGTCCCAAGGATTCATGGCCATGAGAGAAAGCGTGAGAAATTAAGGAAGGCTGTCACTGGCAGGACTACAGAGGCAGTGTGTGTGTGTGTGTGTGTGTGTGTGTGTCACAGTGACTGGGATATGCATCCTATTCCACAATGGGAGAGTTTATAAGATTGGTTGGTTCAGGGGACTTTGACCACCCAGGTCAGGGTGTCACTCATGACCAAGAGGCCCTAGTACCACAATTTCCATCACAGGTATCCGGCAAGTTGCGGAGGGTGAGAACACCCCTCCCTGGGCTGGCTGCAGCTACCACACTCGACCTGGTCAACGGTCAGAAAACAGTTGAATGGAAACTCAAGATGGATTTAGGGCTCTCCCTGCACGCCGCAGCCTCCTGCAGACACAGTGCTCAGAGCGTAGCCTGTCATACAATGGTCCATTGACGGATGGCTGGTCTCTTGTCATCATCAATCCCCCATCCCCCCAGAGTGCCCCTCAGAAGGAGAATGGTGTGAACTGTGTCCCCCCCCCCCCAACAAATATGTGCTGATGGATGACCCTGGGAAACATCGCGATGGGTGACATCAGCCAGACACAAGAGGACAAAAGCTGCATGATCCCACTCCAAATGAAATGTCTATAGTGTAGACAGAGGTATAGAGCAGGAAAGGGGAGAAGAGGTTACCGAGAGACTGAGGGGGTGGAGGAGACATGTATGTGTGTGTGAGATGGTGTCATGGGTACACTGAGGGGATGGAGGAGACGGCGTGATATGGTGTCCTGGGTACAGTCAGCCAGTCTCTATCTTAAGTGATGGGAACGTTTCAGAAATGGAAGGTGGTGATGGTTGTACAACATCGAGTATGTGATCAATGTGCCCTTGATTGTATACGGAATCAATAAGATCCATATTGATTGTACTGATTCAATCAATACAATTGAATCAATACAATACAGGAAAAAATGGGCAAAACAGACAACTTTGTGACGTATTTTACTCAGTAAAAAATAAATAAAAATATCGAAGTCTGAAGCCCTTGGAAGTTCAGTAAGGGACCGGTTTTTAAATAAGGTCCTTAAGTTCTTAGTGAATGGGTCATCAGTTCAGATCCCTGCTGGGGTCCGTGGGCCTGTAATCCCGTCTGTCTGGTGGCTTTGGAAGAGGAGGAGAGGAAGAAATGACTCGGGAAGAAGGTGACTTGAAGTCGTTGGTTTCCACCCCCCAGGGACGCAGCCCCAACACTACCAGACGCTGAAGGAGACCAGGAAGGATCTTCCCCCAGAGGTGATAGAGGGAACCCAACCCAGCCCACACCTTGATGACAGCTTTTCTCCCAACTGCTGCCCTAATAACGACCCAGCTAGGAGCCCCGATGGCATAGTGGTTATGCACTAGAGGGCAAGGTGGTCGGCAGTTCGAAACTACCAGCTGCCCCACGGGAGACAAAACTGGGCCTGGGGGTCGCTACGAGTTAGCATGGACTCAGTGGCAGTGAGGGGCAGCTGCCCTGGGATGCCATCAGGGACCTTGGACAACGCTGTGAGGTGGTCTCCTCCTTCCCGCGGGTCCTCGGGGCCGTTCCTCGCAGGGTCTGGGACCGGCGCGGCTGGGCTGGCCGGCTGCCTCTGCGCGCGCGCGCACCAGATGGGCTCCCCATAGCTGCTCGGCGCATCTCCATGGAAACAGATAGAGGGGCGCAC
The DNA here is from genome assembly GCA_004026705.1 of Nesogale talazaci. NCBI lineage: Eukaryota > Metazoa > Chordata > Mammalia > Afrosoricida > Tenrecidae > Nesogale > Nesogale talazaci. The sequence continues at coordinate 231,084 of PVJH01000828.1, read as the reverse complement.
GCGCTGGGAGGCGCGCCCCATCCATTTCTATGGCACCTATCACCATGGCACCGATTGGCTCCACGAAACAGGCTAAAAACAGAACACAGAGAGAAGGGGGCCCCTGTATCTTCACGTCCCCGAAGTCACCTTCCACAGCTCCTCTCCGCACCTTAGCCGGACGCTACCCCGGGGAGGGGGGGGGGGCTTGTGCGAGACCTTAAAAAGAAAAGGGTCTGGGGAATTCTCCCACCTGCAGGTAGAAAAGGTCCCGGAAATGTCCCGGAAATGCCGCTCAACCCCCTCCTTAAAAACCCCTTCTTGGGGCAGGGGAATAAGAGAGGGGTAGGGAGGGAGACTGAGGCATGAAGCACTTACTCCCACAAAGCGGGTCCCTGTTTTCCCCAGAGCACGCTGGGAATTCCTGGAGATTTTCCTGCAATTGGCAGTCTCTGACAGGGCAGCCAGGTGTCCTGGTGGCATCGTGCGCCTGCGAGGTCAGGAGCTTGAAATGCCCCCGCTCCCTACCCCCCTCAACCCCAGGGTGAAAGACCACAGTTACAGTTTGGGAAACTCTTACAATTTAGGGCCGGTTGTACCCTGCCCTCTAAGGTCGCTAGGAGCCAGCACCAGCCCCATGGCAGTGAGTTGGGTTAACCTGACCTCAGCACAAAAGGGCAGGGATAAACAGGGCTCCTCTTCCGAAGCACCCCCTCCTTCCCGACTTCCACATTTACCAGCATCCTTGAGCAAAAACGAGTGGAGTTGAGGACAAGCGCCTGCTTTGAGGCTGGGTCACCGTGCCGACAGTCCACAGCCCTGTTTGCTGGTGAGACAGGGGATTCTCACTGACTATGGAAAATCCCACCCTGGTCACTGGCCTGTGGACTTTGAAGCCAAGTGTCCTGGGGCCCAGTGTCTCTCCTCTGCCTGCTTCTTAGCCAAGTGATGCTGGGCAAACCCTTGAACTTCCCTTTTTTTCTCCATCTGGGAAGTGGGGCATGCCCCTTGGCTCCAACAGGGGTTCAAAGCCCTAAGAGGAAAAGAGGAACACCCAGAGCCAGGGTGTTCAGAATTGTGGGCACCTTCACTTGGGTCATTTTGAGAGAGAGTACATAATCTCCTCAACGAATCAAGGACTGGTTTTTATGGGGGGGGGGTGGTAATCACTGCCCTCGGGTAGTGGGAGTAGGAGGCCCAGCCTTGCTCCTGGAGAGCTGCTGCTGGATTTAGACCTCCAACCCAGTGGGCCACAGTCCCGCACACAACCACTGCGCCACCGGGGCTCAGCCCCCAAGGACCGGCCTTTATGATGGAAGAGACCTGTTTCCTGACTGAGCTGGCAGCTGCTCTGAAAGGCCGCTGCTGAGCTCCCAGTCGCTCACAGATGGGGGTAGGGGTGGGGTCCTAGTAGGAGAGGCTAAGGCAGGAAGACCCCTCTTATAAGTGGCCCCTTCCAGCGCCCACCTGTCTTTTGCTCCCCTCTCAATTCTCACAACTCTGAAGAGCATCAGTGTTGTGGGCAAAGCAAGTCTTGACATTTTGTTTCTTGACCAAAGACATCTCCCTGTTGTGATCAGTGAGGCTGTCTCCCCGTCCCGCTCCATCTCCCCTCATCTCTCCCAGCCCCAAGACCCCTGTGCTTCTAAAGGAACAAGATCCCACCCCTCAGTATGGGACGTGTGATTAAACTAAGACAAACATCAGTTTTCACGATTCCTGGATGAGGTGATTGGTTCATGGGGCCTATATTGGTCCAGTCAGAATTACTCTCAGGACTCTTTGGGGACGAAAGCTTTTCTCATGAGGATTTGGTGTGAGGCCTAGGGCCGCTATGAGTAGCAAAGTCAGCCTGGGGACAACAGCACAAAGGAAATGACATTACTAAAGAACCAGTGGAGCTGAAGGACAAAGTTCAGGCTGCACTGGAAGCATTGGCCAAAAGGAAGGCCCCAGGAATGGATGGAATACCCACTGAGGTGTTTCAACAAGCCGATGAAGCACTAGAAGCACTCTTCAATGCCAGGAAATGTGGAAAATAGCTGCTTGGCCCACTGACTCAAAGAGGTTGGTACCCATTCCAAAAAGAGGTGACCCAACAGAATGCTCAAACTATAGAACCTTATCATTGATCTCAGGTAACAGCAGCTGCAGCAGTACACTAACAAGGTACAGCAGAGGTTCACACCACCCTTGGAAGAGGACTTGGAACAAGGGATAGCTGTGCTGATGTCAGATGGATCTTGGCTCAAAGCAGAGAATACCAGAAAGATGTTGACTTGTGTTCCATTGACTATGCCACAGTATCCAGCTGTGTGGGTCATAGCAAACTGGATAACCTTGAGGAGAATGGGAATTCCCAAACCACTGTGCTCATGCTGAACTTGTACGTGGATCAAGAGGCAGTTGTGCAAACAGAACAAGGGGAGACTACATGGTTTAAAACCAGGAAAGGTGTGTGCCAGGGTTCTATCCTCTCTCCATACTAGTTTAGTCTGTATGCTGATCAAATCAACAGAGAACCTGGTGTACATGAAGAAGAGTGTGGCATCGGGATTGGAGGAAGGCTTTTTAGCAGCCTGTGGTATGCAGATGACACATCCTTGCTTTGCTGAAAGCCAGGAAAACTTGAAACACTTACAGATGAAGATCAAATAGTGCAGTCTGCAGTATGGATTGCAACTTAATGTAAGGAAGACCAAGTCCTCACAACTGGACCCATAGGTAGATAGCATCATGATATATGGAGAAAAGGTTGACATAAGTTGTCAAGGATTTCATCTTACTTGGGTCCACAATTAATGCTCCTGGGAACACCATTCAAGAGATCAAAAGACTTGCTGCATCAGGTAGATGTGCTAGAAAGACTGCTTTAGAGTATTCCAAGGCAAAGTTGTGATTTTGAGGATTAAGGTGCGCCTGACCCAAGCCATGGCATTTTCCCTTGCCTCATACATGTGAAAACTGGATATTAGAAAGACTGTAGAGGGCTGAGCCCTGGTGGCATAGTGGTTGAGTGCGGGACTGCGGCCCACTGGCTTGGCGGTTCAAATCCAGCAGCAGCTCTCCAGGAGCAAGGCTGGGCCTCCCACTCCCACCCAAAACACAGAAAGACGGTAGAAGAATGTGTTTGAATCACAGTGCTGGTAAAAACGATTGAAAACACCATGGCTTGCTCAAAGGACAAACTCAGTTGTCTTAGAAGAAGTCCGCCCAGAGGGCTCCTTAGAGACAAGGAAGGTATGCTTTGGACCTGTTTCCAGGAGAGAACAATCCACGAGAAAGACATCAGGCTGCGTAAAATGGAGGAGCAGAGAAAGAGAGGACGGGCCTCAGATAGAGCGAATACAACAATGATCTCATCAAGCGCAGGAACAATGGGGAGGACAGCACAGGACCACGTGTGTTTTGTTCTGGTGGGCATAGTCGCTCTGGGTGTGAATTGGCTTGATACCCTACATGGTACCCAGGACACAGCCAGGCTCTGCCACAGCTTTAAAACTCACTGCCACTCAGTCCAGGCTGACTCATAGAGACCTTCCTGTAGCGTTGGACAGAACTGCCTGTCCGCGTGTCCAAGACCGTAGCTCTTTACGGGAGGACAGAAAGTCTCGTCTTTCGCCCTTTGAGCAGCTGTGGTTCCGAGCTGCTCACCATGGATCCTCTACACCCCCAGTTCACCATTGCAGCTAGCGCAATATCTGATGTTCCAAAGCGATTGTGGCATCTCGCATCTCTGTGACGCTGTCACGGAAGCTTTGATTGTTCAGATCAAGCCCCTGGGCATTCGAAGCCTCTGGGATCTGGTAGAACCAACGGACACTACCCGGTCCTGCCGCGGCGGGAACATGTGAGCTCACTCTAGCCTCCACTGTGCCGCTAGCATCAGCTATTACAAGGTGTGGAATCGTGAAATGGGCAAATTGCCCTTAATAAAGTTGTTATGCACCCAAGCAAGTAAGTAAGGGCAAAGCAATATGCTAGTGGCATACATGATGTCCTAATAAAGGAAGAGAATGCCCCCTGGTGTATGCATGGGACTATTCTTGCTATGCCAATGGCACTTTAGGTGACTGGAAAGATAAAGAATAAAGCTGATAGGCATATGTGCGCTCCACCTGCACGTGGACCATTTGCACTGGCAAATTTCCCCTGATTTTAAGAGCTTTCTGGCCTGCTTTCCTAGTCATGATGTGAATTGACAGGCAGTTTGCCAGTCTAAGAAGGGCTTCTTGGGGGTGCCATTCGGTGAGTGCAAATGTGTTTCAGCCCAACTGAAAGGTCACGTTCATGTCCCATTCTTGCTGTTCTCTGCCAGGGACTCCATTCTGACTCCTAGGGGCCTTCTGGGGTGGAGAAGAACTGTCCCAGTGGGTTTCCAAGTCTTTCATCCTTGACGGGAACAGAAAGCCTCATCTTCCTCCTGGGAAGCAGCTGGTAGGCTCGAACTGCTCATGTTGCAGTTAGCAGCCTGAACTCAAAATTCATGACACCACAAGCCTTTGTTAATTGTGAAATTTCGTACCTGTATGTCATACACATGCCAACAAAAACCCTGACCTTTACTTAAAAGTGGTCACAATAGCTGTTGTGTGTGTTATATTGGTTACAAGTCTGCTGTTTCAATTCTAACTCACAAAAGCCGGACAAGACAGTGTTCGGCTGCCCTGGAGGGTTTCCGAGGCTGTGAAACTTTGTGGAAACAGATGGGCACACCTTTCTCCCGAGGAGAGCTGGTGAGTTTTCCACCCCTGACCTTCAGGTAGCAGTCACATGTTTGGCTACTTAAGCCCTTAGGGCCCCATACTGGGTATGGGAGTCAATGCATTCCCTTTATGTTAAAATCCTTTTGAGCTGGAGCTTCTGCAGCCTAAAGATAAGAGTCCCGGGAACATAAAGCCCTTGGAAGTCAGCACCTGTCTCCTCTTGTTCCCAAGAGGACACTGAGGCCCCAGAGTCCTGCAGTCATGTTCCCAGCTCCACACTCGGCAGCCCACCCAGTTGGCCTAAGAAGCAAAGCCCTGGGTGACTGGCAGGCTCTGAATAAGCTTCCATTTCTCCTCTTCAGTATGAAAGAATTCCGTGTCCCCAGGGGGAGTACACACTTGGGCACAGGGCCATTGTCTCATCCAGTTGTGGGCATCCACTGGAGCCACTGGACTCGATGTTTGTTATCCAGTTGGCCAGTAGATCCTCCTGTATCCAGATCCACGGTGACAATGCCTGAAGGTTGGGCTAAGCGCTTGGCGTATGTCATCTCATCTTTTTTTTTTTTTAAATGGCTCCTTTGGGACACCAGGGCAGGTGGCCTTTGGACCAGGCCTGTGAGTTAGACCTGGTGGGATGGAGGTGTCCCACCAGGCAGGAAGGCAGAATGCCAGATGGTGGAGGAGCTTTCCAGGGTCATCCTGATGAGCGGATCATCTTCCAGGGAGACAGCATCAGACCATGATCTGATGGACAGGTCCGACTCCAGCCCTAACCGGTTGACCTAAAATCCGAGAAACTCATGGGGGTGGGGGTGGTAGTGCTCCCCCGTCCCAGAGGGTCATCATGCATTGGCGCTGACTCAGTGGCAGTGAGTGAGGGTTTGTTTTGTGCACCCGGGCCCCAGTCTTCTTTTTTTTTGATTAAACACGAATAGGATCTAGACACCGCCAGGCCAGCCAAACTTCCAGGACAAGCCTGGCATGGTCTTCGTTCGTCTTTGCTCAGCTCTCGCCATTCTTCTTTGCTGGACTCTGCCCGCCCCCGTGGCCCACAGAGGCATGTGCCCCGCCCCCCTCCACCGCCAGGCTCCGTGTGCGATGGCGAAACCCACCCAAGAGCCAAAGACAGACACAAGCGTGTGAGAACGCACGGGGCTGGATGCAGGAAGACAACTCCACTCCTTCCCTACCAAACACAGACATGCCCTTGGGAGGCCCGTGCGTGCATGTGTGTCAAGGAGAGAGGGTATTATAGCCCAGACACTCTCCTCCAGGTCAGATTCATCTTGTTTACACAAGAACTAAGCCTTTTCCCTTGAGTCTCAGCCCAGCGAGCTGTGGGCGCCTGAGAGCCTGGGCACAGGTCTGACTTTCTAAGAGAAGGGGATTGGCTGGGCTGCTTGGTCTGAGTATCCAATCCAGAGGTGAACGCATTTTCCTCAGAACAGCCAGAGTCCTTTCTCCAGTCCCAGGCCTCTTAAGTTACCTGCATGCACTTGTTCAGGGCCTCCCGATGCCAAAGGGAAATGACAAACTGGATGTTGGTGCTGCTGTGGTTAGGTGCTGCTGCCCGGGTCCCACCTCCTGGGGACCCTCTGTCTCACAGAATGAGACACGCTGGTCTGGGGTCACCCCCACAATCCTCTTTAAATCAACTCAAACCACTGCCATGGAGATGATTCCGACTCACAGCAACCCTGGATGGGGGTTCTGAGAAGCCCAGGTGGCTCCATGGGTTCTGGGGCACTAACCCGAAGGTGGGCAGTTCGAATACACAAGCAGCATCGTGGGGGAAAGATGAGGCTTTCTACTCCATAAATATTTGAAGTGTCAAAAAAAACCCTGGGGCAGTTCTACTCTGCCCTTTAGGGGCACTCTGCGCTGTCACTGATGAAACAGCAGGCTTTTGTTTTGTTTCTTAGTGTTCTCCAAAGTGACTCTCGAGGACATTGGGCATCAGGATGCTCTTGTGCTTATTAAAAACACAACGTTCTATTGCGCGCCCTTAGTGTCCGCCACAGTGTGATGGGGTCAGATCAGACACAATTTCCGCACTGTGTCCCCACTGCTGTCCCCTGTAGTGCTATGGTTTAGTGAAGGGGACGCCATGTCTCATGGAGGGGCCGGCCCTAGGGTCCTCTCTGTGCACTGTCTGCTCTGGGCAGGAATATCATCCTTGGGGCTTGGTGGGCAGGATGTGTTCCCCTCACTCTCCATCCCTCTTCATTTCTCCTGTGTGCTCTAATCAGACGTACCCTCTCCCCAAGCTGTAGCTTCAGTGCTGTCCTCTGAAGTGCATTCTTCTGGGGGTGGGGGAGACAGGTACACACAGCTGGGACTGGGGCTGATCCCCATGCCTCCCTATTGGTTCCCTGGTACGTGTCAATGTGTAGTGTTCACATCTTGGTGCAATGGGTTGAAGCCTGGTCTCTCTCTCTCCCTCCATTTGGGTGGGTTAGTGCCCTATTTCCCCCTTACCCATGCCACTTTGTTTCTCTTTCTTTTCCCCTCCTATTTAGTCAACTGCCATATTATCCCTGGATTGGATTTGCCCCCTGCCATAGTACCTGGACCTCACACCAGGAATATATATATTTCCCTCTATGCCCCTCAATTCTACCTCACAAATCAGACTAGACCAGAACAGGTATGCTTCCACAGATAAATGCCCACAACACAGGGAATCCAGGATAGGTAAACCCCTCAGGACCAACAATGAAAACAGAGATCGCGGGAAGATAAGAGGAAGGTCAGGGAAGGAAGGGCAAATGGATCACAAGGATCACTATATAACCCCCTCCCAGGGGGATGAACAACAGAAAAGTGGGTGAGGGGTGACAGAGGATGATGTAAGATATGAAAATAATAATCTATAACTTATCAAGGGTTCATGAGAGAGGTAGGGCAGGGGAAGGAGGGGGGAAATTAGTTGCTGATATTAAGGGCTCAAGTAGAAAGACTGCTTTGAGAATGATGATGACAACATGTGTAAGAGGGTGCTTGACATAATGGATGAATGTCTCGATTGTGATAAGAGAGGTAAGAGCCCCCAATAAAACTATTGAATTAAAAAAAACCCCCACAAAGTTCTGGGCTACATGGCATTAGACTACTGAATTAGATTGGCTAATGAGGCCCTTAGGTAGCATTAAAGACATGGGCTTTGGAGTCAGAAATGTGTGGGCTTTAACTCCAAGCTCCAGTTCTATAATTTATTACTTGTGGACTTTGGAAAGGTGACTATACCTCTCTGGCCCTTCATATCATCACATAAAGAAAGAGAATTGTCAAAAAAAAATCAAAAGATTCTTCTCGTATATATTTATTTCATGACTAGGGCAAATGGTGAAAGCTCTTGATTGCCAATTGAAATATTAGAAGTTCAACCCTACAGAACTGCCTCCAAAGAAAGGGGCTTGACAATCCACTTGAGAACATCAGCCCTCTAGGGCACTGTTCTACTGTGACAGTCACGGAACTGCGATGAGTCAGAGTTGATGCTGCAGCACCTTTTCCTACATAGAGAAACATCAACTCCACTCTGCTCAGCAGCAGTCAAGAGGTAAAAGACGCATTGAGTCAATGTGCTGCACAAGACCTCTTGAGAGGGTTGGGGAGCAAGGGAGCTACTTTGAGAACTGAGGTGTGCCCAACCCAAGCCATGGCTGCTTCATAAACATGCAGGAGTAGGACTTTGAACAAGACAGACCGAAGAATTGATGCATCTGAATGGTGGTGCTAGTGACGAAGACGGAAAGTACCATGAGCTATTAAAGAGACAAACCAGTCTGTCCTGAAAGGAAGATGGCCAGAGCGCTCCTTAGAGGCAAGGATGGCAGGTCTTTGTCTTACATGCTTTGGACATGTTGGCAGGAGAAACCAGTCCCTGGAGAAGGTCACCATGTATGGGTCACTAGAGGGGCAGCCCCGGTGAGGAAGACCTTCGAGGAGACATAGGCTGACACAGCGGTCCCATTCTTGAGTTCCAGCAGAGGGACCATTGTGAGGACGGGGCAGTGTTTGTTATAAAGTGGCTGTGGGTCAGAACTAACTCAATGGCGCTGAGCAGCAGCGTGCTTGGCATGCAATTAATGGTGAACACATGCCAGTTGTTCTTGTTCTGTAATACCTGCACTCCAAAAAAAAAAAAGTCTTAGGGCCCTAGAAGAAATGCTTCATTTGATGCAAATGGCCTGCCCAGTCTACTGGTCTTTTCTTTTTCAAACCATACCACCTCCTTTTGTATTGGTTTCCTATGTGCGCCATGTGTGCTACATGTCCATTATTTGCTTGCACTTGCTAGATGCAAAAATATACAGCAGTGGACAAACGTGTCCACATGGCTGGTGTTCAGTTGCCTGGTACTAAGCTCCAGTGGCAAAAGTGTGACAAATCTGTGGACCATCGAGTGGACTTGAAAATGTGCCTCACGTGAGCTACTCATCCAGGAGTTCTCTTATCCTCGCGAACAGACCGGCCAGGAGAGAGCAGCGAGAACACCAGAGCTATTTTAATCACGAGGCCCAGGCATTGAGTGGTCCGGGTTGGTGTCAATTTCAAAGCACTCTAAATCAGGAAGAGGTATGACAGCGTGGATTATCACTGGGTGGTGGTGGCTGTCCATCAGGCCCTTGACATTCTGGAACTACAGACCTTCACTGAGAACACAGAGATATTGAGTGATGGGCTATCCCAGGTGTTATCAAACATACACCTGTGAATCAAAAGGTAGCTATAGACTCTTTGGGGCCACCTGTGTGCTAAGAACGACTTTTGTATTTTTTAAAGACTGTTTAAAAAGAAGGAGAAGGAGAGGCAACAGAAATGCATGTGTCCTACAAAACCTACCTAGCTTCTTTCTAGAAAAGTTTGCCGAGTCCTGGTAGCGACTGTTTAGCACATGCTCGCTAAAGTCAAAACAATTAAAATCCATGTACCCTTCAAAACACAAATCCTCACATGCCGAGGTGTTGATTAGGAACACTTGTTAAAAAACAAAAAAAAAAAGGAACACTTGTAATTGCCACCTCAGCAAGCGCTATGGACCCACTATTTTTAGTTAGATAAGGAACACTGCCCTTTTTGAAACTCAGTTCACACACACACACATACACACACACACAGAACAAGACAGGAAAAGGACAGGCCAGTATGACTCATGAAGGCATCCTAAGCAGTGTATTAGGAATCTGAATCAAGCAATGCATAAAAATATAGGCTATTATAACCAGGTTAGGAATATCACAGGAATGCAAGGGTGGCTTAATATTAGAAAAGCATTTCATGTAGCTGATCACACCAACAGATTAAAGACAGTAAGGTAAGCCAAAAATACTTTTTTATCAGCTGCTGGTGGGTATATAGATTCTCATAATCACCCTGCGGGGGGAGGAACGAGCAGTCTTTAGCAAAGTTGAAGATGTGAATGCTCTTAAGCCCACCAACCCCACTTGTGGGGATATAGTCACGAGCAGGGGTTCTCAACCTTCCTCATGTCGAGACCCATTCACACAGCTCCTCATGTCGTGGTGACCTTCCAACCACAAAATTATTTTTTTTGGCATCACTGCCCTCTGGTGGTGGGAGTAGGAGGCCCAGCCTTTGCTCCTGTGGAGCCGCTGCTGGAATTGAACCTCCATCCCAGTGGGCTGCAGTCCCGCGCACAACCACTATGTCACCGGGCTCAGCCCCCCAAAATTACTTTTGTTGCTACTCCATAACTGTAATTTTGCTACTGCTATGACTTCTAATGCAAACATCTGATGTGCAGGATGCATTGTCACTGTTACAACCGGAGCAGAGTTAAGCATCATGAAAGCATAGTGATTAATCACAAAACAATATATAGCTATATATTTGGTCTTAGGTGACCCCTGTGCAAGGATCATTCCACCCCCAAAGTGATCATTCTCACAGGTTGAGAATCTCTGCACTAGAGGGTAGTGTGGAGCACCATGAAAATCAGTCTGAAAATAAAAGAGAAAAGGAACCCATGATAGACCAGCAGTAAGGGGAACAGAGAGCAAAGTCCCTATCTACTACCCGAGTGTCTAGATCCAGCCTGCCCTGAGTCCCAGTTATGTAAGCTTGCATCTTTATTAACATCCGTTACAATCGAAAGTACCCTGAGCCATCCAGACATCTGTATCAGGAGCGAGGTTCGGCTGGTGGCAGACCATGCTGTGCCGTTGGTGTGTGTCTTCCAATCAACTCTGAGTCATGACCTAGCATCTGGAATTACACCGTTGGGGTAGGGAACAGAGCAGCATAGAGGCCCCTCTCCCTCACCAGAGATGAGCACTTCCGTTAAGTTCACCCCTTCCTGTTTTATCTTGAGTCAAACCCACTGAGGTGGGGGATTTAGAGGCATTGTTTGAAAACAGAGACAAAGCCAGGTAACTGGAGTGTGGTGGCTACGTTGTTGGTGAATCTCTGTACGGGAAAGCCATACTTCATTCCCCGCTAGTCTTCCTGAACACAGGGACAGGAGGAAACCAACCCACGAGGGTCCCTTTTGCCTGTGGCCAGCACATCAGTTGAACTGAGAACCGGGGAGTGATTTTCTAGGATTGCAAGAATTCAATTCCTTTCCAAGGTTAGCATCCGTGCAAGCAAGGCATGGAGGTGAATGCGGTGGAGGCCCGAGAGACAGCAAGACAGTCGTCTTCCTCGGGCTTCCCTCCAACTGCCCTGGCCCGGTATCAATCAGACCCTTCTCCCCTACTGCAGAGCCGGGAACCAGCCTGAGCTGAGTGGACAGTTTTCCATGCCTCCATCCCCAGCCCAGAGTGTGCAGAGCAGGGGTAAACATGACCTCCACGTGAAGGCAAGAGAGAGGGGTTCCAGGAAATAAGACACGGGATCCAGACTCCAGAGCCAGGGTTGCTGGCCCTCGATTCCAGCATCTCATGGAGTTATCAGAAAATGAACCAACCTGCCACTGTCTAAGATCCTGAGAGTCACACGGCCAGAGGCACCCCAGCCTGGCACACCACAGCTCAAGGCTGCTCCACTCCCAGGACAGCCGCAGGTCACTGCATGTCGTGGCTTCCTAAAGGGCTGGTTTCTGGATTGTCATTCTCTCCAATGCCACCGGTGGAGGGCCACCCATGGACAAAGGGGAGTCTCGCAGAGAGCAGCGCCCCCAGACATGACTGGCTTAGGGAGGAGTGGATGGCTGCAGGACACATGAAGCGGGCTTCAGCAAAAACGTTGGATGAGAGACCACATAGGCAGTTTTTCCTCTTGGCTCAAGGCAAGTGCTGTTAGTGCCCTTATCCTCCTCTTCCCTCCACCAGTCCATGCTGGGGTACTTCAGTTTATCATTCGGCTACAGGCTAACAAGTTGTGAAGCGCTCCAGCCAGACCTGATCAAGAAGAATGCACACCAGCCATGGGGAGGTGGGGTGGGGTGGAGAAGCATTTCTGACATCGTTGGCATGGTGAAAGGACACTGGTGCATGGCGGGCAGCCAGAGGGAGCTAGACACACGGGGGCTCAGAGAAAGTGCTGGTGGGAAGCGGTTTCCAGAGCCTTGGTGGAAGCTTTCATGTCAGGATTTCTTCCTCACCTGGTGGAGCTGTCAGTCATTAACCCAGCCCCACCGTGATGGTCAAGGCACTCCAGCAAGACAGGGTTATCCTTTCATTTCCGTGGGGCTGTGGAGAGAGAAAAGAACTCTGGGGGTGTCGTGGGCTACTTGTTGGGAGGCTCGGTAGAAGGTTGGTAGTTCAAACTTAGCCACCTGCTGCTTGCCTAAAAACTTGCTGAAACCGCATGGCACATTCTATGCTGGTCTCTAGGATCCCAAAGAATCAAAACGGATCTCATGACACTGAGTGTGTTCTGTTGGGAGAGCAGTACTTCTTGCACCTGAAGCTGCTGGATGGGAAGATGATATAGAAGTCCAGGAACCACTTCTGTCCAGCCCACAGAGAGGGTTGGTGTGTTAGTCCAGGTAGACTAGAGAAACAAATTCATAGACATGTATAGGGATATAAGGGAAAGGTTTATATACAAGAGGAATGGGACATTGAGAAAGCATCCCAACCTAGTCCAGTTCAAAGTCATATGTCTGATATTAGTCCATATAGTCCGATACCAGTTTATAAAGTCTCTTTCTGACTCACAAAGTCCCAGGCCAGTGGGTGCAGAGTCCTGGCTCTGGTAGGGGTCCCTTCATGGTTTCTTGTTTCCAGGGCTCAGGGCCATCAGCAGTTTCCTTTGGTGATAGGTTCAGGGTCCATCAGCAGTATCCATCCGTGATAGAAACATCTCAGTGCTGGCAGGGGTCTCTCTGTGGCTTTCCCAGCATTAGAGGTCTGGTTCCATCAGGGTAAGGCCATGTGGCTTCTCCTCCGGCTCTTCTAGTTTCTCAGACACTGCCACCTTTGTGTGAGCATGGCTTTCCTGAGAATTATGGGAAATCTCACGATATTTCCCCCATGGAGGGGAGAGGCTATAGACTCAGTCTCTTGGAGTCGGTCTCCTGACAAGATGAGGTAACAGCTTGCTGATAGATCCTGATTCCTAGAGACTAGAGGAGCAGGAGGAGAAGCCACATGGGCTTACCCTGATGGAACCAAACTTCTGGGGCCAGAGAAGCCATGTGGAAATTCCTACCAGTGCTGAGATGCTTCTACTGCCAATGGATACTGCTGGTGGACCATGAGCTCTGGAAACGAGGAGTCATGGGGAGACCCCTGCTAGAGCCAGGATGCTTCTACCACCACTGGATACACAAGACTCTGCACCCACTGGCCTGTGATTGTCCTGGTGTCATTGCATGTGCTTTGTGGGTTGGAAGAACAATTTTTAGACTGGTATCAGATATATGGGCTAATATTGGACTTATGACTTTGGACTGGACTGGGTTGGGATGCTTTCTTAATGTTCCATTCTCTTGTATATAAACCTTTTCCTTATATCCATATGCATGTTTATGACTTTCTTTCTCTAGTCTACCCAGACTAGCACAGGTCCTGAGGGGGTTATCTCTGCTGGATTCCCCGTGTTTTCCATTCTAATCTGTACCAATGTATATACTCTGGTCCAGCTGGATTTGTAAGGTAGAAGTGGGGTTATGATAGTGAGGAGGAAGTGTTAAAGAACTAGAGGAACATTCTAGAGCTATACTGCACCCTGACTGGCTTGTCTCCTCCATGTTACCCTTCTCTTAGTGGATGTCCAGGTGCCTACTGATGGACTTTGGGTCTCTACTCCTCACTCCCCCTCATTCACAGAGATATGGTCTTTTGTTCTTTGATGCCTGATACTTGATCCTGTAGATGCCTCCTGATCACACAGGTTGGTGTGCTTCTTCCATGTGGGGTTTTTACTACTCAGCTAGATGACTGCTTGTTAATCTTCAAGCCATGAAGAGCCCAAACACTATATCTTTTGATAGCTGGGCACCATCAGTTCTCTTCACCACATTTGCTTATGCACCACTTTGTCTTCAGTGATCGTGTTTGGAAGGTGAGCGTCAGAGAATGCCAGGTTTTTAGAACAAAGCATTCTTGCATTGAGGGTGTACTTGAATCAAGGCCAATGTCCATCTGGTACCTTAATACTAAACCTACAAATACATGTACATAAATCTACTTCCCTATTACTATACATAAATATATTTACATATGTACATGCCTGTATTTAGACCTCGGTAAATGTCCTTTTGCTTCCTAGTTCTTTCCTCTATTTCTTTTTATTTTCCTCTTGTCCAACAGACAAGAATCATGGCCAACAGAATCTTATAATACACAACGTGGAGATGGACTTTTTCTTTCAGTTCTTTCAGCTTAGATTTTCTGACCATGTTCTTCTCCTTATGCGTCCTAACTGGGGTCTTTGCACAGCTAATTGTCATATTTTACTGAGTTTTCCTCTCAAATTTTCTACTCAGTCCTCTGACTTAATCGTGCCTTCGGTCACCGTGGGTACTTTATGGTTAAGATCAGTTTCAGAGTCTCTTCTGACATCCGCTGTGCTGAGCCTCCTCCGTGACCAGGCCTCCTCAGTAGTAACCATTGTGATAGTAAAACTTCCTGCAAGCTTCCTGAGCACTTTAGGTGACGATCTCATTTAACCCACACCCTGCTTCCTGGTTGGGGGTTATTCTTCTGCTCATTTTATAGGAAAAGAGGAACAGGGGAGTTAAGGACTGAGTGGCTGAATCAGCATCCCTCACAAACATGCTGGGTTGAGTCCAGAGGCTTAGTCACTGTATTTTCCGAGCACAATGCTTTATAATACATGCAGGAATGGGAACACCTACTCAGCTAAGCTTCCCAGAAAGCGATGGCTGCACGTGACCTTTCCTCCCAGATCACTGGATGACCAAGCAAAGACCTAGAACAAAGATGCCTCTTTGAGGACTAAGGGGTGCCTGACACAAGCCATGGTGTTCTCCATCCCTTCCAGTGCGGGTGAAAGTCAGACAGTGAATAAGGGGGACCAAAGAGTCCATGAGTCCATGGTGTGTTAGTCTGGGTAGATTAGAGAAACAAACTCACTAACACACATATGGATATAAGGGAAAGGTTTATATGCAAGAGGAATGGAACATTGAATAAGCATCCCAACCGAGTCCAGTCCAAGGTCATAAGTCCGATATTAGCCCACATGTCTGATAGCAATCTATAATGTCTCTTTTCGACTCACGAAGTATGTGCAATGACACCAGAACAATCACAGCCAGTGGGTGCAGAGTCTTGTGTATCCAGTGTTGGTAGAAGCATTCTGGCGCTGGCAGGGATCTCCCCATGGGTCCTTGTTTCTAGGGCTCAGGGTCCATCAGCAGTATCCACTGGTGGTAGAAGCATCTCAGCACTGACAGGGGTCTCCATGTGACCTCCAAGGCATCTCAGCACTGACAGGGGTCTCCATGTGACCTCCAAGGCATCTCAACACTGACAGGGGTCTCCATGTGACCTCCAAGGCATCTCAGCACTGACAGGACTCTCCACGTGGCTTGGTTTGGTTCCATCAGGGTAAGCCCATGTGGCTTCTCCTCCAGCTCCTTTAGTCGTCAGGAATCAGGATCTATCAGCATGCAGTCATCTCATCTTGTCAATAGTTCATCTCCAAGGAACTGAGTCAAGTCTCTCTTCTCCAGTTGGGAAATTCCACAAGACTTCCCAGAATTCTCAGAAGGACACTATGCCCACACAGAAACCTCGTTGACTATCTCCAGATGTCAGGCTAGATGCCACCCCTACACTCCCAGTCATATACTTGAGTGCATGACTGCCACAGTGAGCTATGGTGCCGGTGAAGAATATTGCCAGTCTAGTCAAAATGTCCCTCAGAGGCTCTCTGGACTTGTTTTCAGGAGAGACCAGTCCCTGGAGAATGACAGTGGCTGCCACAATGGGCTCAAACACAGACGGCACAGGGCCGGGCAGTCTTTGGTTCTGCTTGTACAAAGGGTCTTATTCTGTGAATCAGGGTCAACTTGATGGTATCTAACAACATAGCAACAGCAACAACGAGGCAAGTCATTTAATCTCTCTATAAGTCAGTTTGTCATAAGAGACCCCGGGAAGGAGACTCGGGCTACTGGGCGGAGCCAGTGAGCCCAGAGATGTTGCAGGAAGGGTTTGAAAGCACATGGAAGATTGCCTGAAGGCGGGCTGGGAAATCCTTTAAACCAAAATAACAACTGCACTCTATTTTTTTTTAATTTTTATTTTTATAATACAAACACCATCTAGCAATTTGGCAGCTTGCCCAGGAAGGCTGAGAAATCTGTCAGGGCAAGGGGTGGGTTTGGTTTTGTGCGACTGTCACTCTCCGCGGAAAAAGGGAACTATTAAGTGAAATGAATCGAAAGGGAGCTGATCTGCGTGCCAACGAAAGCTCTTCGCTGAGGCATCATTAGTAGCAAGACCCTGGGTAGCAGCAAGCTGCAATGCCCGTGGGGGGGGGGGTGTGTGTGGAGGACGGAGATAGGTACAGAAGTTAGGGGTGGGGTGCCGAGGGAAGATGCTTCCAGGGTGGGCCAAGAGCTTGGCTGAAATGTGACTTTGGAATGGCCCAGGCCTTTCCGTCAAATGTGAAATCACCCGGTTTTCAAGGAAGCTCGAGCTTGCAGCTACGGCTTGGTTATGAGCTTTGGGGATGGGCATAAGTTGCCAATCAGATGACCTTAAAGCCGGGGCTGGGGTGGGGTGGGGGTGCCATTTTCACAATGGTTCTCAAGGGTGAGGCAGAAGAGGTGGGAGGTGTGATGTGAGCTGCCTGCTTTCCTTACTGGGCTTGGAGATGGAGACGGGGCCTCAGCCAAGGATAATAGGTACCCTGGAGGAACCACACATGAGACAGACACGGTCTCTCCCCAGAGTCTGCAAGAAGGGTCTTGCTCTGATCTTAGTGGAAACCTGTGCTGGGCTCTCATTTGCACAAACAGATCAATCCACTGCTCTCTGCTCCATCCTACAGGACAGGGGGAAACGGCCCCCACCGGTTTCCGAGACGCTAACTCTTGACGGGAGTAGAGTCTCGTCTTTCTCCCCCAAAGTCGCTGGGAGTTTTGAACTACCGACCTCACAGTTAGCAGCCAGCATGCCACCCACCACATCTATGCAGCTATAAGCTATGTACGGAAGCACATTCACATGGTTTGTAGCCACCCCGAACAAACACGCGGCCTTGTAATTGCCTCCATACAGCCACCCTCTCATTTGTTGCACTTTGCAGATATTTGGGGTTTGGTTTGGTTTTGTAACAACTTGAAGACTCAACATAGCCCTGCATTGAGCAAGCCTATGGATGCTGGTCCCCCTGTTCCCAACGGTATGTGCTCACTGTGCCATCTTGGGTCACAATATGTCAGACTTTTTCATAATGCTGTCATGCCATTGCCTTCTTACCAGTCTCCAGTCCAATGCCCATATTGGTTGGTATGTCTGGGGAGATCAGAATAACAATAATTTTAAAAAACATGTGTGACATACTCAATTGCCATGGCCTCGATATGTCTCAGGTCTGCCTGGACAGGCCACAGGCTGGTTTTCTCCGTTCATCTTTACCTGCCTGCGTCTCCTCCTTTCTTCCTCAGTGTCACTCTGCCTGTAGCCACCCCCCCTCCTTGTAGCGCCCTCTCTCTGCACCTCCCACATCCTTCCCCAAAGCTTCCACACACTGTGTTAAAGACACAGAGCAGCTCCTCTCCAAGGCCTGCCAGTTGAGGTCAATCCTCCACCTACCAGTGGAGTCCCAACCCATTGGCCCTCCCCCATCACGCCTGTCCACGGAGTGAGGCGGACTGCAGTGAGGCACCCCACTGTCTGTAATAAAGAAGGGGGGCTGAGGACACAGGTAATCAGAGAGGGGACACCTCATCCCAGACACCTTTGTCGTCAGCATAATCCTGGCCCTGGGCCCTGGCGCAGACCCCAGTGGGGACCTGGACGTGCTGATCTACCCCCTGGCAAAGGCCCTGGGAAGGATTTAGAGATCTCTGCTGGGGTGGCGGGTTACATTCGGGGTGGCTGTCTGCATGGGCAGCAGTTTCAAACCACCAGCCCCTCTGGGGAAAAAGAAGGCTTTGTATTCCCGTGAAGAGTTACTGGCTCACAAACTCAGAGTGCCCGTGCGAAGCGCACTGCTCTAGAGGCTCACTCTGATTCAAAATCCACTCACGGAGGTGAGTTTGGTTGGGTCTTCTGGACCAGACTCGACTCCAGCACCTGGGGTGGGCAGGCAGCCCAAAGTCTGTCGGCGGCCCGAGTTTGTGCTCCACAGTAACAAAGTCGCTTATGCTGACTTGAGTCTATTTTGACTCCTGGTGACCCTGTCGGACAAGGGAGAACTGACCTTGTGGATTTCTGGGAGGGCAGAGGGGAGAGAGGCTCGTCTTTCTCCCATGGAGAGGCTGCTGGTTTTGCACTGCTGATCTTGCTGTTAGCAGCCCACTCATCCCCAGAAACAAGTAGGACAAAATACGGCGCTCGTGAAAAGAGATGGCAGGTGGGAAGAGAGCTGTGGTTAGCAAACAGACGGCCAGGAACATTATTTGTGTAAACCGCGGGACTAACCTTCACACGCGCTGTCTCCTCTTTGAGGATCACAGGTTCTCTGGTGGAGCAGGTCCTGAGGCGTCGGGCAGGGGTGCCGGAGCCCTGAAGAAGCCCAGGAAGTACCAGTTAGTCCATGGCCCCTGTGCCTTGTAGTGAAATTGAGTGGGGTCTGGCAGAGACAGTGGTGGTTTTTGTTTCCACTCTCACAAACGGGGTGTCCCTGGCAGCTCTTTAGGGAACGAGTCTCCCGCAACCCTCACCGCTGTCCAGTGGAAGCTCGTGACCCTAGAGGACAGGGTAGAACTGGCCCCGGACAGAAAATTTCCTCTTCCTCTAGCGGCACTGCTGGTGGTTCCGAGCAGCTGAGCTTACGGGGTGCAGCTTGATGAATGACCACCGGGCCACCAGGCCTTTCCCAGAAGCCACGGTGTGAGAGCCATGTTCCCAACAGCATGTGTCCCCTCTGTGCTTCTGGGCCACCCGTGGGTCCCCCGCACAATATCTCAGACTCTGTCATGATGCCATTGTGATGGTGGCTGCAACCAGGGGCTCAGGCAGCAGCGAGTACAAGGGTGGCAAAGGAGTGGGCAGTCTCTCCTTCTGCTGCACGTGGGGCAGTGGAGTCCAAACTGGGACTCCAGAGGGAGGGACCTAAGAACAGGCACGGTCATACACTCGCCGGCAGTACAGTGCTGGCATTGGAAAACCAACAGCTTCGTGTGATGTGCTTGACTGGGGTATTTGCTTGATGGTGGGGGGCTGGAAATGAACCCCCAGTATCTCTGAGGAGAAACTGACCAGCAGCGGTCAGGAGGTCAAAGGAGGCATCACACTGGGTAAGTCTGCTGCACAAGGACCTCTTGAGAGGATCGAAAAGCAGAGGTTACTTTAAGGACTAAGGTGTGCCTGACTGAGACCCGAGTATGTTCCATGGCTTCATGTGCTTGTGAAAGTTGGACCTTGAGACACAGAGGAAAGAACTAGGAGACAAAGGACATTTATAGAGGTCTAAATGCAGACATGTACATATGTAAATATATATATATATATATATATATATGGCAATGGGGAAAATAGATCTATGTGCATTTATTTATAGATTTAGTATTAAGGAAGTAGATGGACATTAGGCCTCCACTCATGGACTCCCTCAACACAAGAGCACCTTGTTCTAATGACCTGGCATTCTGTAATGCTCACCTTCCTGACACAATCACTGAAGATAAAGCAGGTGAATAAGCAAATGTGGTGAAGAAAGCTGATGGTGCCCGGCGATCAAAAGATAAAGCATCTGGGGTCTTAAAGGCTTGAAGATAAACAAGCAGCCATCGAGCAGAGTAGCAACAAAGCCCACATGGTAGAAGCACACCAGACTCTGTGATCATGAGGTGTTGATAGGATCAGGTATTAGGCATCAAAGACACAGAACAAAAAAAAATCATATCATTGTGAGTGAGGGGGAAGGGGAAGTGGAGACCCAAAGCCCTTCAGTAGGCAACTGGACATCCCCTTACAGAAGGGTTTCAGGGAGGAGGAGACAAACCAGTCAGGGTGCAGTATAGCACTGATGAAACATACAACTTTCCACTAGTTCTTTTATGCTTCCTTCTCCCCCACTTTCATGACCCCAATTCTACCCTACGAATCTGGCTAGATCATAGCAAGTACACAGATACAGATCAGAGCTGGAAACACATGGAATTCAGGACAGAGAAATCCCTCACGACCAATATTGAGAGTAGCAAAACCAAGAGGGTAAGGGGAAGGTGGGGGGAGACAGGGGAGACCAATCACAATGATCTCTCTATAACTCCCTCCCAGGAAGATGGCCAACAGAAATGTGGGTGAAGGAAGACATCAGTCAGTGTAAAACATGAAAATATAATAGCAATTTATAAATTATCAAGGGTCATGAGGGAGAGAGGGTAGAGGAGGAAGGGGGAAAACGAGGGGGAAAAAGAGAGAAGATCTCAAGTAGAAAGAAAACGATGATGGTAACAAATGTACATGTGTGCTTGACACAATGGATAGATATATGGATTGTGACAAGAGTTATACAAGTCCCCAATAAAATGATTTTTAAAAAATCTGGACTTGAATAAGGAAAACCGAAGAAAAATCAATGTGTTTGTGCCATTTAATGTCAGTTTTTCACGGACTGACTGGACAGACCATTTCTCTGAGAGCCTAACTTCTGAATTGGCATAATGATGTCAACTGTCTCGGTGGTTCAGCTGGTCTGACATCAGACGAATTGTTGGCAATTAATTACTGCCGGCAGATTTTAAATCTCAATTTGAAATCTAAAAAAAAAAGAAGGGGGAGACAAAATGGAGGTCTGGAGGGAATTCTCTGTACGTGACAAACGTCATTCTACTTTATGAACCCCCCAATTTTTTGGCTTGGCCCTTTCTGTAGATGGCACGTGGAGGAAAGTCAGACCACCTCGTGCCTCTTGAGAGTTTAATTCCTCATACGAAGGAGGGAATTGTGGTCAACAGAGGGCCTGGGTGAGGGTGAGAACGTCATGCAGTTAAATCCTCTCTGCTTCTAATTAGGGGTCTGGAAAGCAACTCCGGTTGGGAAAGACTCTCACGGTTAGGAGATAGGAATAAATTTTAATCTAGATTCTCATGACTGGGCACAGTCCCTCCAATCACCCCCACAAGGAGCTCTCCTAACTGATGTATCATTTCTGCGGCTGGCTATCCTCTGTGCCTGGAGGCTGTCCGTGGATAATGTTTCCACATCTCTCTGCTGCTGATCCTGATCAGAGATGAATACTCCTGCAGAGGGTGCAGGGGGTCAACTAGCACTAGATTAACAGGACGGCCTACCTCATTGCCCGTCTAGGATGCTACCCGCTTACGATGGTACTCGTTGACGATGCCATGTGTCCGCTGTATGGCGGGGCGCCTTTTGGAAGATCTGTCAGGTCTGTAACCCCTTGGGAAATACATTCGCTCTCTCGGTCCTGACTGGGCCCCCGTACCCCTCTGTCCGTCTGATTTTCCACAATGGCAAAGCTGTTCCCGAGGGATGAGCCCCTTCACCCCCACCGATTTGAAATGGCTTGTCAGCAAAGACGAACACAAGCTCTATGGGCGGGGCCCAAAGAGCCGACAAGCCTGCCTTCGATGGCTCCTTGGGAGCAGGGATGGTGAGACCTGGTCTCGTGCACTTTGGGCGTGTGATCGGGAGAGCCCCGTCCTGGGGCAAGGCCATCGTGCTTGGTCAAGTCGAGGAGCAGCAGGAAAGAGGGAGGCCCTCAGCAGGAAGGATGGACAGCGGTGTCACCACAGGCTGAAGCACGAGGACGTTTGTGAGGGAGCTGGGAGGAGTTTGGTTCTGTCCTACGTCTCCTTGGTCACTCACAGGGCCCTCACCACAATAGCCCGTCTTGGCCACGTGGCCACCTGGGGAGTAAGTACTCTGACCCTCCACCCCACTTCACCTTGGGCTCAAGCTCTCAGCTGGGCGGACCCAGAGTCTCAAAGGCTGCCTGGAACTTGGGAAGGTTTTACTTTCACTTTTGCATGCCCTTGTGGTCCTGGTCCCTGGCGGTGCCTGGCCCAAACACCCAAGCAGGAGGGGATATACTGCCCACTCCCAGGGGGTCTTTGGTCATCCAGTGCGCCTGTTGAAGGCTCAGCCCAGACTCTTTGGCGAGGGAGAGACATGTCCCAGAGAGAAGGGGTGTCTAGAAGGTTTGGCCCCGCTTTGTCGGGCCAGAAAGGCTTCAGCTGTGGGCCCTGGGGCACCTTGCACAGGAGGGAGGCCGAGGGAGTGGTGGGAGAGTGGGTTGTGCTGTGTCTTGTTCCCGCCGACTTACTGTTTGTTTGGGGCCTCTGAACTAGAGTCACACACAGTTCCTCTCTTTGTGTCCGCGGCCAGGCGGAGCGTGCTCCCCTCCCAAGGCCACAAAGACTTCCTTTCTTCGGCCAGGATGTTTTCTGCAGCTCCAGGGTCTGCAAGCCGGGACTGTCCCCAGTCTCGCTGGTGCCGCCGCTGGCCTGCAGCCTGGATGCTCACGTGGCCTGTACAGTGGCTTCGTCCCTCCCTCCAGCCCCCTCTGGGCTCCAGTTCTTAAAGCCACAGAGCTGACTGAGGCTGCGACATGCTTGCCAGTGGCAACCAGCCCTCAGCTGCAAGGGCCAACCTGCTTTGCAGGGCACAAGCATGCCAGGACTTGGCTGGCACCACCCGGGCAACTTGCAGACTCCTGATGCCTGGTCACTGCTCCAGAAATTCTGGTGCGTCGGCTTGCTCTGGAGTTTGGGCACCAAGACCTCCTTTGCACCCATGGTGGATTCAGTAATCACAGAGAATCTCCATTCAAGCTTCTGAAACTCACGGTACACAGGACTCTGAGCTCCCATTCCAGTGCAGATTTTTAAAAAATTGGCTCTTACAGCCTTTATGACATCCCATGCATCAACTGTCCCAACCATACTTGCCCATAGGTTGCTATCATCATTTTCTAAACTCTTGCTTTCTATGTGAACCCTTGGTTATCAGCTCCTCGTCTTTCCCTCCCTCCGCCACCTCCCACCCTTGATAAGTTATAAAGTATTATTTTCATATCTTACACCGACATTTCTATTGTTCGTCTCCTTCGGGGGTAGGGTGGGATATGCATTCATCATTGTGACCCATTCCCCCCTTTGTGCCCCCTCTCCCTCACCTTTCCCCTACCTTCCTGCTAGAGATAATCCTATTTCTGTTCCTGAGGGGTTAATCTGACGTGCATTCCATGTGTGGTGAGCACTTTTCTGTACCAGTGTACATGCTTCATCTGCTCTAGCCAGAACTGAAAGGTAGGACTGGAGTCCTGATGGGAGAGGAGGGGTATCTCAAAGAACCAGAGGAAAATTGTGTGTTTCTTCAGTGCTATATAGCAAACTGGTTGACTCTTCCCTTCCTGTGACCCTTCTGTGAGGGGATGTCCTATTGTCTACAGATGGGTTTGGGGTCTCTGCTACGACCTCACTGGTTCTCAAAAATAAGTTTCTTCCTTTGTTTTGGGTCTTCTGGTACCTGTTCCAGTGCAGATTCTGATGTAGAAGGTTTGTTTGCTTAGGGCATGGCGTCACAAGGGACCCGTGCCTGGAGAAGGAGGTCATACTGGGTTGGACGACTCATTGCCATCCAGTCGATTCAAGCTGACAGCACCCCCTGGGGCCGACCAGAGCTGCTTCTGCGGGTTTCTGAGACCGACTCTTCACAGAAGTAGCAAGCCTCCTCTTCCTTCAGCCGCACGCCGAGTGGGGTCAAACTGCTGACCTTGGCATAAGTAGCAGCCCAGAATGTAGCCCGCCCCACCCTCAGGCCCTTTGCTAACGTGGAGAGTCAAAGAAAACGAAGACCTCAAAGACAGGGGTGGCTGCGGCCGTGGGTCCAACCGGAGCAAGGATTGTGGGAAAAGAGCAGGACGGGGCAGTGTGCCGTCCTGCTGTACATCCAGTCACCGTGGTCGGGACCGCATCGATGGCATCAGACGAGAAGAACAGAGACCGTTGCTGGAGCAAACAGCTGGCAGGAAAGCCCCACACTGCCCTCTCCTGGGTCTCCGGCTTGACCTTGGCTCATCTGCAGGTCCCTGGGGAAGCCGAACTACCGGTTAGGTTGTTGTGTGATGTCGTGTTCATAGAGAATGAAATCAAGCAAATCAAAGATCGCACTAGATTGGTCGGAGGTCGCAGGGCTTCCCACGGACCAGAAGCCTGTGCTGGGGCAATCTCTCCGGCCGCACTCCTTACAAGCCAGAGGCCCTTGAAGAAGCAGAGCTTTGGGAGCAAGCTCTCCCTTGCCGTAGTGGGATTCAAATACGTTAACAGCCTGTTTGCTGCCCCGAGAGTCGACGGTGTGACGTGTAGAAAAGGCAGTTCGCTATTTCATACAGCTAATGCTTAAATAAGGGCAAAAAGAGAGGTGTGCAAGCTAGATCATACTAGAAATAATACCTGACACGAAAACTGTGATTTAAGATATTTCTATATTCCATCTTTTTTTATTATTCCATATTGCATTTTGATTGGCATCCTCCCTTGCAATATTCTGGGCTTTTATCCAAGCCTCCCAGCTGTGTGGTTTACCCTGAACCATCCCGTCACTGTCGGAACTGGTCCCCAATTAGACATAGCCATTGTGTTCAACGTATTAGAAACAGGTCACTTCTTTCCTCACGTGTTCATCTCTGAAAAACTTCTCTCCACGTCTGCTGAGCTTACCACAATGGTTCTGGCCATATTTTCAGCTCTTTGAACACTTTCGGGAATTGCTTCATCCACTCATCATCTCTGGGGGGGATTAGGGGCCTAGCACAAAGCTGACAAACATGACAGCATGTCACCCACGGGTTGTTTGGGACGTTTTCTCTTTGTACGTTTGTTTTCTGACGTCACAAATGCAAAGGAATAAAACTGTAATGTTACGTCGAAAGTATGAGCTTCATAAAATGAACAGATACCTATGACAAACGTGGTTTTGTCTACCTTTTTATACCTGTGGATGGAGCGAACATCACTCCTGGCACTTAGAATACGCTGTTGCACAAAGAATGCTAAAAAAGCATAAGGGATGGCTGAGCCCCGGTGGCGTCATGGTTGTGCGCGGGACTGAGGCCCACTGGGATGGAGCTTCGATTCCAGCTCCATGGAGCAAAGGCTGGGCCTCCTACTCCCACCACCTGAGGGCAGTGATGCCAAAAAAAAGCATAAGGGACATGCATTTGTGATTTCCACAAATGGTGTCCCATCTACCCACCTTACAGAGAACCCTGATTATGAGTGCCATTTTAATCACCAGCTTGCTGAGCTCAACCAAAAAATTAGGGATACGAGTCTTGTAGACTCTGGTGAAGTGGTGGGAACCAGTTAAATCCCACCACTGGTTCCTGGGTCTTAGAGCTGACGTTCAGAGCCAGATGGTTACACTGTGTGGATGACCAGACTGAGGTTTGAGGAATGCCAAATATTTACAGTTGGTTTTTCCAGCGGGTGAGATTCCAGCAAAATCTCAAAGGGAGAGAATTATTACTATATTCAGGCAGCCTCCAGTGCTTGGGAAAATTCTTTTGTGTCAAAAGAACTTAGAAGTATAATCAAGCTATTGTCTGCAGTTGCTTAGCTAAAATGAGGCACTCTTTCTGTCTCTCTCTCTCTCTCTCTCAAAA
This sequence comes from Nesogale talazaci, assembly GCA_004026705.1. Lineage (NCBI taxonomy): Eukaryota > Metazoa > Chordata > Mammalia > Afrosoricida > Tenrecidae > Nesogale > Nesogale talazaci. Next base: position 205,204 of record PVJH01000828.1, on the reverse strand, counting down.
AATTACACTCAGGTAACTATTGTATGCCAGGTAATTGCAGCTACTTAACAGTGAAGGAAAGGCAAGGCAACTGATGAGATTCAGTGGGTGATAGAAATATGAATTTAAGACACTTTCCCAAAGAGGGGCCCCGACTTGAACTAAATAGGAAGTTTCCAGAAATGGTGACCCTGAAAATGGTGGGGCTGAAGGATTTGTCCTCAAATATTAACTAGGCCCCTTGTTGGAACTGAGACCTGTGCTGGCGGCTAAAGAGAGATCAGAGCGGGCTACTTGTTCACCTCCACCGGGATGGTGGATCCAGGCCTGCCTGCTGGAAGCACCGAGGAGAAGCCACCCACCGTCGGCCAACGCCCTCAACGTCAAGCTCAAAACCAAGCCCACTGCTACTGAGTTGATGTTGATGCCTCGTGACCCTACAGGTCAGGGTCGAACTGCCCCTGTGGGTTTCTGAAACGAACACCTTATGGGAGTAGAAAACTTTACCTTTCTTCCTCAGAGCCGCTGGTGGTTTGGAACTGCCGACTTTGCAGCCACGGTGCAATTTGTAATTTAATAAACGACCCTCAACCCTGGGGGGTGTATTCTTGCAAGTTCCCATCTGCTGGGGAGAGCCTGGGACTTGCAAACGGTTCAGGTGCTCAGCTGCTAATGGAAAGGTTGGTGGTTCAACTCTGCCCAGAGTTACCTGAGAAGAAAGACCTGACCTGACTGTCAACTTCAGAAGGGTCAGCCATGGAAACTCCCAGGGAGCACGGTCCTGACTGCATGGGGTCACCAGGACCGCTTGTGGACTGTGCCATCTGCTGGGTGGACCAAGGCAGCTGGGAAAGACTTGGCCCCTGGTTTCCAAAATTCTCTCACTCTGTCGGAGTCCTCATCTAGTTCTCTGCAGGTTTCACTCTGTGCCCTTTCTGCCGGGAAGCTGAGTGTCACTCTTCAAACTTTACACCTGAGAGGGCCTGCCCCAAGAGTCAGGGGACTGAGGGAAGTGGGCCGGCAGGCCGCAGGGTACCCAGTCGATCCACGGAGGGCCCCTGGCACAGGCCCGGCCCACTCACTTTCAGCCTTCAAACTTCACATCCTTGAGAAGGCTCCCTGATGCCCGACGAGGGCAGTGCCTCCTGTTCCAAGTTTCCACAGCTCCTGGACTTTCCCTCAAATCCCTCACGGTGCTGAGAGCTGCCTGTGAGTTGATCCTAGCTTATCGCACCTCTACGTGCAACAGAACTAAACACCACGTGGTCCTTGGCCATCCTTTCTTCCTAGACTTGAGCCCATTGTTACAGCCCCTGGGTCCCTCCATCTCCGTGAGGGTCTGCCTCAGGTCTGCTGGCCCGCTCCTTGGCCAAAGATGTCCTTCTCCAGGGGCTGGTCTCTCCGGACATGTCCAAAGTCCGTACATGAGATGAAATCGCTCCATCCTGGCCTCTAAGGAGCACTCTGGCTGTATTTTTCCCAAGATAGGCTTGTTTGCTTTTCTGGCAGTCCCTGGCACTTTCAATATTCTTTGCCTGGACCAGAATGCAGATACAGAGGTTGAACTTCAGGACCCGACACTCATGGTTTGCAGTTTTCAGAAATCACGATCATGGTAGCACTTCCTGTTTGGCCCACATCAACCATCATAAAAACAGCGAGAGGAGAGAAGCTGGCATTTCTGGTGTCTGTTTGGTTCCTGCGGGAGGGCAAAGGGGATTGTGGGAAAGGTTTAGAGCAGGCATAGAGAATGGTTTTGCCCGAGGGCTATTTGAATATGTATGACATCGTTCGAGGGCTGTGCAAAATTCTCAACTTAAAAATTAGTCTGCTGTATTTGGTCAAACATTTCATTGACTCGCCCCTCATGTGGTGACTGGAATGGCTTCTCTTTGGTGAGGTGAGTGATATGAGCTGATATGGATGATTGTGCAGCCCTAGAATGATGTGGCAGTCGTGTACTCTGGTGCCAATTTGATTAAGAGTATAGGAGAGGAGTCTAGCCTGTCAATCTGGAGATAGCCAATGAAACCTCTGTATGGACATGGGAAAGCTTACAGTATTTTTCCCTCTTGGAGACGCTTTACTGACAAGACACAAGACTCAGTTTTGGGGAGACATTGCAGTTGACAAGACAGAAAGTTGACTCCTTGCAAGACATCTCAGAGGAGAAGCCACATGGGCTTACCCTGATGGAACCAGATCTCTGAAGTCGGAAAAACCACTTAGAGAAGCCTGCCAGCGCTGAGATGTTTCTACCGCCACTGGATACACAAGACTCTGCACCCCCTGGCCTGTGATTGTCCTGGCGTCATTGCATGTGCTTCTTGAGTCTGAAGAGGACTTATGGATCGATATCAGACATATGGGCTAATGTCAGACTTATGGGCTTGGATTGAACTGGGCTGGGATGCTTTCTCAATGTTCTCTTGTATATAAACCTCTCCCTTATACACATATATGTGTTTATGAATTTGTTTCTCCAGTCTTCCTGAACTAACACAGATGGTGACTGGACATTCCCCACTAAACACTAGGCTGCTAACAGAAAGGTCAATAACTCAAACCTATCAGTGCCTCCAAAGGAGAAAGATCCGCCTGTCTACCTCCCTGATGACGACAGCCTTGGGGTGTCCTGGAGAGTCCCTCTGAGTGAGAATGGGCTGAGGGCAGCAGGTTGACTTGGTCTATGAAAGGTGGAGTGGGCTTGCCCTGTCTTCCCACTGCTTCTCTCTAACCCCTGCCTGATGCTGTCTCCCCACTAAGGGGCCCAAGTGATCCTTGGGTTCTGTCTTAGTGCTCAAGTGCTGCCATGACAAATATCACACTGGGTGGTTTCAGCAAACTGAAACATATTCTCTCACTGTTCGGGAGGCTGGAACTCTGCATTTGGGGACTGACTACCTAGGAAGGCTCTCTCTCTCTCTCTCTCTCTCTCTCTCTCTCTCTCTCTCTCTCTCCCTTTCTCTGGGCTCTGGAAGAAAGACCTGGTCTCTTGGTCACAGATCCTGGCTCAGCTCCTCCCCCATCTCTGCTGGTTCATCTCTTGCTTTCATCTCTTTTCTATTTCAACATGTCACACACTCATGAGCATCACAAGGAAAACCCGATGGGATCCGGTACACCATTCACCCATGGGCTGGGATTGACACCACGTTTGGGGGGCACACAAAGCCATCTGGAAGGGATCCATCCTTGCTCTGCCTAAAACCCTTCAGCACCCCTCCCAGTGACCACAGAATAAGACCCCCATGGCAGTCACAGCCCGGAGCAAGAATGTCTAAAATCAGTCACCAGGAAAGGTGATGTCTGTTTTACAAAATTAAGATCAAAGCAAGAATACTGATGATGAACAACACAGCAACATTGTAAACAAAGGCAAAGGATGTTTAAATGCTCCTGCATCTGCCCAATTCATCTCCCCAGGGTCCCCTGGCCTGGCCAGGCTGTTCTCTCGCCAAGGTGATCACTGGCCCCCCAAACCTGAGCAGACCTCCCTGCCCCGAAACTGGCCCATCCTTCTCCGCTCCCCTTAGCCTTTCTTTCTCTTGGCTTCCATCTGCCCCTCAGCCTTCCCACCCTGGTCTCCTTTCTCCAGTCGTTAGTGAGGGATTCAATGTCCTTAGCAGCTACAGAGTACCTTCCCGCTGAGACTTCCTTGGGTCAGATGGCACCTCTCCTTGAGGGCCAGCCCATCCTCCTGCTTTGAAGTTGCTTGGCCCCTCCCCACAGCCTGCTTTTGACCCCAGCCTGCCTTAGTTTTTCTGAGAACAGTCCCTGCCCGCCCCCCCCCCCCACATAAGTAATGTTCATTTAGTAAAACTCAAAAACCCAACTCACCACTCGAGTAAATGACCACTCATGGTGACCCTGCTTTGGCGGGAGGTGGGGGGGGAGTGTTTCTGAAGCTGTGACTCTTTACTGGAGCAAAAGTATCACTTTTCTCTTCTGCAGGGGCTCCTGGTTTCAAACCACTGACCTTGCTGGGGCCACCCACGATGCCACCAAACCTCCTTTTGTTCTTTCATGCCAATGACTGTAAAATGCCTTTGAGGATGGAAAGTGTAATTCTTTAAAATACATTTGAAAACAGAAAATGTCATTCAAACGCTGGCGGTTTCCCCATCTTCTCTGAAGAATGGGTTTCTGGGAACCATGGTGGACACCCTCTGTGCTGGCACTCATGAGGTCTCTGGGGGAGGCCAACGGCAATGTTCTTGCATGGAAGTGATTTCAACTGCCAAGGGGGCGCCTTGAAGGAAGACCTGGAGATCTGCTTCCAAGAGGTGACAGCCAGGGAAAAGTACAGAGCTCGCCTGGTGCCCTTGAGTCAAGGTCAGCTCCACCCACTGGGCATGATACCCTGGCGACGCTACTTTGAGGGAGTCCTGGTGATGCAGTGGTCATGGGTTGGGCGGCTAACTGAAAAGCCAGCTGTTCAAAGCCACCAGCCAATCTGAGGGGGGAAAAGAAGGCTTTGCTCTCCCCAAAAGAGAGGCAGTCTTGGAAACCCACAGGGGCCGTTCCACCCTGTCATTGTGCATTGTCATCGACTCAACGGCAGTGAGTCATGTGGTGATGTTCCTTTGAGGACTAAGATGCATCTGATTGAAGCCGTGGGATTTAAAACAAATCATTTTATTGAGGACTCGTACAACTCTTATCACAATCCACCCATCCATCCATTGTGCCAAGCACATCTGTACATTTGTTGCCATCATCATTCCCATCATTTGCTGGCCTCCCGTCAACTTGCCAAATGGATGGAAATGTCAGCCTGTAGTGGATTTGGAGTTCCTTGTGCCAGTTTTTGGCCCAAAACCCAGCATGCCTCTTGCCCCACGCCTCATGCCTCTTGCTCTTGACTCACCTGACCTCGAACCTTGCAACTTCTTCTTGTTTCTGTGATTGAAGGGGGGCATGAAAGGACAGCAATTTGATGATGTCAAATGGGGTAAAGGAAATACTGAGGAAGGTGATGTCAGCCGTCCAAACAGAGGCGTTTGAAACATGTTTCCAAGCATGGAATAGCAGATTGGACGGATGGATTAAGTGTCATGGAGAGTACTTTGAAGGGATTAAGGTTGTTTTGTAAAGAAAATTTAAATGCATAGCTTTGGGGGAGGGGGCACCTGCTTATATATATATGTGTGTGTGTGTGTGTGTGTGTGTGTGTGTGTGTGTGTGTGATCAGGAGGGGAGAAGGGAAGGGAAAGATCGGGGAGAGGGTGTGTGTTTGCTGATGAAAAGGGGAGAGGAAGAGTGTGAGAAAGGGTGGTGTCAATTCCCAGGGGAGCCCCGGATGACAAGGCTGCAGACCTCAGGCTGAAGGCTCAGCCTGTAGAGGCACTAATTACACAGTCAGAGAAGAAAGAGAGGCCTGTTGCAGATGTCGATGTAGGAAGGTGTGTGCATTTGGCGGTGGCGACAGGAGGGTGTTCCCATCTGTTGGCTTCTATTTTCCCAACCAGGCGTGCAGCAAGGTCACCCGCTGAGCTGGGGTGGACACGGGGAGGGAGGGAGAGGTGCCACATGCCCCACTGCAGAAAAACTCGAGAACAGGAGGTGGGGAGAGGTAGGCTGGGGGGTGCTGCCAGGATGGTCCATTTGCAGTCTAAGGCCCGAATCTGAAGTGAAGCCCTTCTTCAGCAAGCTGTGGAAGGGTTTCCTCCAGCAGCATTGTCTGCTCTGGACCAGCGGGCGGGGGCATCTCGGGTGACCTGGCGATCACAGCCCCAGGTCTGACTGCTCTCCCTTTGGTTGGAGGACACCAAGGAGGAGGTATGTAGGTAAGGCTCAGATAAATTCCGCTTCTGGGTCCAGGTCTCTGCTCTCGGCTGCCCTCCTGTCCCCAGGGGCAGCCGCACAGATCTTCAGCACTAGACCTAGTTCCCGAGTCCCGTGCTTATGGACCTCTCTGCCAGCAAGCTGTGGCCAGAGTCCACTGAGCTTCCCCACCGCCCAGTCACAGCTGTCTGCCTTCTCCCCGCAGTGCATCCTTCCTCTTGGGTTCTGTCCAGAGTGAGGGTACTAGCCAGAAGCAATGGTTCCAGGAATCAACATACAGAATGTGACGTATTACGATTTCCTTGTGTAAAGACAGGGCAGCATTGCCACTGGACATGGAGGGAGGGGAAACAAAAACAAAAACCGGACATCTCAATAATGGGAATTTCGATGAGCCCCCAAGATGTCCTGTCCAGATAATAGGTAAGAGACTGGGAACCAGGAGCCCCATGTCGGGGCGGAAAGGCAAGTGAGCCCAACTGCTTCTGGTGGTTTCTTTGACTTGAGTCAGGAAAGCTGCGGAGATGACTTGAGGCTGCGGGCGGCCTTTGGGCATCTCTGAAGGGGGAGGACATTGTTTCGTGTCGCCATGTCGCCTCTGACTCACAGCGTCCCCGTGTGGTCATGGGGGTTCTAGGCTGTAGTCTGTGCAGAAGCAAATGGCCACCTCTTCCTCCCACCAAGTGTCCAGATGGGAGCCAAACCATCCACCTTCAGTCAGCAGTCAATCACCGACCGTTGCCCCACCAGGGTTCCTTGTTTGTCTGTCACCAACCACAACGTCCTCGTGGAGGGGCCATCTCTGAGTCAGGGCATGAGGGACATTGGCTTCCTGAGGGGCACCCCAGGGCGCCCCAGGAAAGCTACCAACAGAAAGCCCAAACCCAAACTCAACTCCTGGCCAAGGAACGGATGCCGGCTCACAGCAACCCCACCTTGGAGTTTCCGAACAGTAACTCTTTTTTTAAAAAATCATTTTATTGGAGGCTGGTACAACTCTTATCACGATCCATCCGTCCGTCCATCCATCCATCCATCCATCCATCCATCCATCCATCCATCCATCGTGTCAAGCACATCTGTTGCCACCATCATTCTCAAAACACATTCTTTCTACTTGAGCCCTGGGTAACAGCGCCTCATTTTTCCGTGGTAACTCTTTACATGAGAAGACAGCCTCAACTCCCCCCCCCCCCCCCCCCCCCCCCGGCCGAGGAGTGGTCAGTAGGTTCAAACTGCTGAACTTCTAGTTAGGGGCAGGTCCCATTCATAACCATGATGCCACCTGGCCTCCTCTATTGACACACAACAGGGGTTCTCAAAAGCCATGAGCTGCCCTGGGAGAGTTTGTTAGAAACCAGGGCCCAGGGCTCCTTCCCCAGAGGGTTCCATTCAGCTGGGTTTGGCTAGGACCTGGGAATATGCATTTCCAACAACCTTCACCCCAGAAAGGCTGGTGCTACTATGCCGGGGACACCAATGGCTTCGGTGTCAGGTCTGTGTTTGAACCCTGACTGCATGGAGCTCTGGACATGTTTCTTCACCACCCCCTTCCACAATGGGGCTCACACTGCACCCAGCAAGAAGTTGGTGGTGGAGACCAGAGAGAAATCGTACCAGATGCCTGCAGAAAACACCTCTGGAGGCCCTGGGATTAGGCATTTGAGACAAGCATCGACTTGACCTCACAAATGGTGAGGAGGTGAATGAGTTGATCTTCTTTCCACCTCCTCTTAACAACCAGACCCCAAAATAGCCTGACACCCACCAGTGCACTGCCAAGAATGACATCTCCCTGTGGAGGAGAGAGCTTATCACTTTCAAAACTTATCATATTTTAAGGAGGATACCTTTAAAATCTAGGTCATGATGAAAGTTGAACTTAGGCTCAGAGCATGTGAGTGTTGAAAGAAAACTTCAAAACCATCTCGTTCTCTCATTTAAGGTAAGGGAACTGAGACGAGAGGGAAATGGCGACTTGCTTTAGGGAGTGTGTTAGATAGGGTCCTCTAGAGAAACAAAAACAGAATACTAGTAATTCTCTATATATTTATATAGATAGAAGGATATATAAAGATAAGAAATAAACTGCTAATGAATCTATAAGCAATACAAATGGTTTGGTGCAACTCACTTGCGTGAGACAGCTAGAAGACTGGCAGTCCTTGGAGTCTTGAGGACCACTTCTGTGAGCATTTCAGGCTATCCGGCCACAAGCAGCAAACAGCAAAGCAGGTCACCAACAGTCAGTCAGATGACAGAGTCCGAGAGTCCCCAGCTCAAGAGATGTATATCCTAGGAGCGTGGCAAAGCAGGGCTTGAAGGAACCTCAACTCACAGCAACACAGTCCACCGATGAAGTGTCCCACGGGTAGTGTCGCTTGGAGATTGAGGCACAGGATGAACAAAGCAGCCAGGTGGTCCAAAGATCCAAGAGCAAGAGGGCAAGGACAGGTCTCAACAAGCCATTTCTATCTCTGCCCTTTAATTGATCTCGTGTGTTCATTGGCCAGGTTGTCACAGCAGACTGACCTATCATCTTTGGCCATGTTGGCACAACAAGCTTACCTATCACAGGTAGTCTAGCAAGCGACATGGCAGAAAGACCTGAAAGTTCTCCCTGGCTCAACCTGTCACATGGGTGATTCTCCAACCAGGGTGAGGTGTTTGCGGTATTGGCGGGGGGGGTGGGGGGGGGGGGGAGGAACCCAACCACAATCCAATCAACCCCAAATGTTAGGCTTTCATAAGTCGAAAGGCAAATCTGTTGGGCTGGTGAAAGGAGCCCCAATGGCTCACTAGGTTGAGCCATTGTTGAGTTGCTAACCAAGAGATTGGTGGTTGAAATACCCTGGTCGCTCCAGGGAGAAAAAGGTGACTTGGTTTTCAGACCCAGAAACCCCAGGGATCAGCTCTGCTCTTTTCCCATGGGGTAGCTCTGAATTGGAATTGAGTTGCTGGCAGAGGGGTTGGAGTTTGGGGCTTGGGCGCTGGTAGAACGAACAGAACACCCGAGGGCTGCTGATGCTCATCCTTGGGCTGGGGTTACCCTCTTGGGAAGCAGATGAGTCTCTCCCAAGAAGTGGTATTCTTTGGCGTATCTGTAGAAGGAAGACGTATCTTTATGTGTTCTAAAGGGCTGGGAAAGGGCCCGCCCCCGGTCACTTCCCTTCTGAAATTTGATTTTGGTCCGTGGGCCAGGTGGAAAACTAGTTTCTCTACCTTAATCCTTCTAAACTCAATTCCTGCTTCATACAATCTCTAAACTCTATTCCGCTTTACTTCTCTCTAATACCGTGCCCTCAAGACTAAGGAAACCTGCCCTGAGCCCAGAACAGAAGAGACATCTCTCACTTCTAAAGATGAAGATGTGAAGGACCCGTTGACATTAAAACTTATCTTCCATTATTTTCTGGCGTTCGACCAGCCAGTATGTACAGAAGATGATCCTTTCTTTACATAAAGGAGACCTGGCAGTGTAGTGGATGCTTGTTGGGCTGGTAACTGCAAGGTCAGCAGTTCCAAACCACTAGCTGCTCTGCTTGAGAAAGACGAGATTGCCTGCTCTGTATCAAGAGCCACAGTCTCCGAAACCCACAGGGACACTTCTACTCTACCCGATAAGGTCACTGTGCAGAGAGTCACCTTGCCGGCAGGGAGGCTTTCTCGTTTGTTGTTGTATTTTTTTGATTCTTTGCTTGGATCCATAATTAACGCTCCTGGAAGCAGTAGTCAAGGAAGCAAGCGATCCATTGCCTTGAGTTGATCTGCTGCACGAGATCTCCTGAGGGTGTGGAAGAGCAGGGAGATCACTTGGTGGACTAAGGTGCACGTGACCCAGGCCAGGGTGTTTTCAGCCGCCTCACATGTATGTGAAAGTTGGACAAGGGAGACACGAAGCTGCAGGAGCATCGAGGCATTGGGGGCGTGGTGTCGGTGAAAATACTGAAAGGACGGTGGTCCGCCAGGAGAGCAAACACATTCTTGGAAGAACCAATGCCAGAATTCTCAGGATGGCAAGACTTTGTCTCACGTACTTGGACATGTTATCAGGACCAGCCAGTCCCTGGTATCAAGGACATCTTGCTTGGTAAAGTGGAAGGTCAGCGACAAAGAGGGAGACCTTTGATAAGATGACTCGACACGGCAGCTGCAACAATGGGCTCAAATAGAACAAGGATCAGTAGGACACAGGACTTGGCCTGGCTGCCGTTGTCCTGTTCTGTTGTACGTAGAGTCCCTGTGAGTTGAAGATGACGCCGTGGCACCTGATAACAGCAGCAGCGTTCTTTACAGAAGGAGCCCTGGTGCTTCACTGGTTAAAGGATGGACCGCTGACCCGAGGGCTAGCGGTTTGATCCCACCAGCCACTTCATGGGAGAAAGATGCGACTCTATGCTTCCAGAAAGACGACAGTTTTCCTTGGGAACCAAGTGGAGGCTATTCTACTCCACCCGATTAAGTCTTGGTGAGGCAGAATGGACTTAACTGTTGACGGGATGCACGGCAGGCCATCCCTGGGTAGTGCACATAGTTTACATGCCAGCTGCTGACTGAGAGGCAGGCTGTATGAGTCCACTCAGCGCCTTCTTGGAGGAAAGGTAGACAATCTACTTCAGGGAAATCAGCCACTGGATTCAAGAGTGCACAGTCGTTCTACTCAGAAACACATGGGTCATCTTGAGTTGGCACAATGGTAACTAGTTTGGTTCTTGTGGCTGATTCTCTACAGAACACTTGTTATCTGCTGCTCACTCATAAATATGAACCGAATGTGTCGACAATGTGCTTGGCCCTGGATCAAAGGGGTGAGTCCATGATGAACAAGGTGGACATTCTCCCCGCCCTCGTGGAGCATCCACTATACCTTGTAAGAAATTACCTCTCTTCAGCAAAAGGATAGGCGGCAGCCAGGAGGAGACATGTAGGGGAGCGGAGGCCGCTTGAACTAGCTTGCAAAAGCTGAGCATGATATTTTCAAAAAAGATGCAAGTGTGTCATGAAACATTCATGATTAAAAATTAAACAGCATGCACTTAGAATAAAATTGCATTAACAACAAAGGCAGTGCATGTACTAACTCATCAGTTCTGGATGACTTTACTATATTTTAGATTTATTGATGCTCTAGAGCAGTGGTTTTCAACCTTCCTAATGCAGGCTTTTCAATATCACTTCTCCTGTGGTGGTGACCACCCCCCCCCCAATCATAAAATTATTTTTGTTGCTACTTCATCACTGTCAATTTGCTACTGTTATGAATCATGTAAATATCTGATATGCAGGATATATTTTCATAGTTACAAGTTTCATAGAACATAATGAAAGCATAGCGATTCATCATAAAGACAAGCTATAGGCTGAGCCCCGGTGGCGTAAGTGGTTGAGTGCGGGACTACGGCCGGCGGGCTCGGCGGTTCAAAACTAGCGGTGGCTCTCAGGAGTGGCACTGGGTAGCGCCCACGACCACCAGAGGCAGTGATGTCCCCCCCCCCAAAAAAAAAAAAAGATATAATCTATATTATGAAATATTTATTTCTAATGACAAATAAATGAAATTTTGTCTTGAAGCATGGTGTAGTATGTAACAGTCTTCACGCTAGGTATGGGTATAGCTGCATGTGGGTGCACCCGCCTGGAGATGGATATAGGAACAGTGTCTTGGTTCCTAAGACCATTGGAAATATATGTTTTCTGATGACCATAGGTGACCCCAGTGAAGGGTTCATTCAACCCACAGGTTGAAAACCGTTAGCACTTTCCATCCATCTGGAGGAAAGGTTAAACAGTCGTGCTCTACTGGACAGCTCTTTCCTACTCTGGGACGTGCCCTCCTGTTGCTGACCTGAATCTGGCCGCACTGGAAGGAAGTATTTACACCAGAGAAATTGGCAGATGCTACAGACAGGGCCTTTTGTTTGCTTGCTTTTTTGCAAGAGAACTTTACTAGCCTGTCACTACATACAAGTAGCATAGTACAAGGTAGGAAGGACCAAATGAGTAATTTAGAACCTAAACAGAACAAGACAAACCTCATTGCAACAGATCAGACTGTTACTCAAGCTTTCTATTTAGAGGTTCTGAAGAGATCGCATAACAGTGTGAGACAAAAAAGATCTGATTTGTGCCAGAGGGGGGACTGGTTTTGCCACCATGACAACGCACCTGCTCATGCAGTCATCTGAGTGTGCCAATTTTTGGCAAAAAGCAGCATGCCCCTCTTGCCCCACACACCTTGCTCCCTGACCTCTCCTCTGTGCTACTTCTTTTTGTTTCTATGAATGAAGAGGGACACGAAAACAATTTGACGATGTAGAAGAGGTGAAGAAAAAAAAGATGGAGGTGCTGTCAGCTCTCCAGACGGATGAGTTGGGAAAATGTTTCCAAGAATGGAATCGCATATTTGACAAATGTATTAAGTGTAAAGGAGAGTACTTTGAAGGCGATAGGTCGTTTGGTTAAAAAAAATGTAAAAACATAGCTTGGGGGAGGGGGATAATCCATTTTTATGGGGGTGTGCCCTCATACATGTTTTTCTGGGGGTGAAGTGGTTCCACACTAGGCTGTGAGATAGATGGTTAGCAGTTCAAAACATCCAGCGGCTTCATAGGAGAAAGGCTGACTTTTTGCTCCCTAAACATTTATACTCTTAAAAACCTACAGGGGGTGTGTGGGGGGGGAACAAAACAAAACAAAACAAAACCCTACAGGAGGATGCTAAGAATAAGCATTGACTTATTAGCAGTGAGTTTTTTTAGTATATATATTTATGTATCTATCTAATCTCTCTTTCTCTCTCCCTACACACACACACACATCACTAATTTGACTTCTCCAGATAACCCAGCCTAAGATATCAACTATCACCCAAACCAATGTGAGACCATTTTCTTGCTATTTTTTGGGGGGAGGGGCATCGTTGCCCTCTGGTGGGAGTGGGTGGCCCAGTCTTGCTCCTGGAGAGCTGCTGTTGGATTTGAACCGCCAAGCCTGTGAGCCGCAGTCCTGCACTCAACCGCTACACCACCGGGGCTCAGCCCAAGGTGAGACCATTTTAATCACCCAAGAAAGAAATTCATCCTCGTTAGCCATTGCTCTCACTTTGCTCACTTCCTTACCTCCACCCCTCTCAACACTAGACAACCACTAGTCTACTTCCTGTCTCTGTAGATAGAAGGCTGTTTTGTTCGGCTGACACTGAAGCTACAAATTGTGTGAGCTAATCTTGGCGATAATTTCATGAGTGTCCTGAACTGGGTCAGCCCAGCAATTTATCCAATTTTCCCAGTGTGAGGTCAGGAAAATTGCCTCCTGTCCATGCCTGGCTCGGTCCCCTCCCTCTGACCAATAGGTTCCCCTGGGAAGGACCGAGCGAGAGACGTTCATACGGTGAGCTGCATTTGTCAGGAAGTGGAGCCGCAGGCTGAAGAGGTGAGTTGCCATCCTGGCGGTCGAGGAATTCAGGAGAACAAGGCAGGTGGGTGCTCCCCTCGACAGTGAGGATGGGTGTGTTGTGTCTGGAGAGCCTTCCAGGGGCAGAGACACTGCTCAAGAGGACTGTGCTGTGAGCAGGGACCAGGCATTTCTGAGGCATTCTGGGTATGTATTCTGAACACACTCTTCCTTTACAGACCAAGCCCCCGGAGGGATCGCGAGAGGGTCTCACTTTCTGGTTTTGAACTAGAATGCTCCACGCTTGGCTTCTCTGCTTTGGGTATATCCTTAAGAACGACTAATCACTAGAAAAGCGCTTTCTGCCTGGCAGCACTGAGAACAATGAGCACAAGGGGAACCCTGGGTGAGATGAATTGACACGGTGGTGGCAGCAGAGGACTCAGAAATACTCACCCAATGGCCGAGCCCCTGTGGCGTAGTGGTTGTGCACGGGACTGTGGCCCACTGGGTTGGAGGTTCAAATCCAGCAGCAGCAGCTCTCCAGGAGCAAGGCTGGGCCTCCTACTCCCACCAGAGGGCAGTGATGCCCCCCCCCCCCAAATACTCACCCAGGTGGAGATGATGGTTCGGGAGCAGGAGACGGCTGGTTCCGTTAAGAGTGTGTCAGGACTCAGAGCCAGCCTTACCTCAACCAACAACACCTGTTCCACAGGTCCATCTGACAACTTCAGCATGACAAAGAGGGGAGTAGAAAGGCCAGTGGGTTAAAGGCTCAGGTAGACAGGGGCTGAACCTGTAGACAGTGGGACATCAGAGAATTAAGTTTGGGTTGAGCAGGAGTGACAGCTCTAGGTGATAAAGATGCTGTTGTTGTTAGTTGCCAGGGAGAGTGGCCCGGCATGGCAATTCCGCAGCACAGGACAAAATGGTGCCTGGTCCTGCTCCGTCATCCCAATCGCCTGCATTGCTGCCTTCCGACGGAGGGGGCTCATCTCCCCAGCAGGACGTCAGGTCAAATTTTGTGATGATCCCAAGGGTCTTCACTTCCAAGGCCTCTCCTGCTTGTCTGCCTAAATCTGGACGTTCCACTGAGCGGAAAGCTGCTGGTATCTGAAACACCCAGAGTGTAACTTTCAGCAGGCTGACACCACCACCACTGGATGACCACCTGACAGGCCATTGACACCGACACAGAGAGGTGGGCTCTGGTAAAGGCGAGCCCCGGTGAGAAGGGGGAGGGAGAAGCAGGATCAGCAGAGAGTTTCGCAGTCTGGAGAGACTCACAAAGGTCCCCACATTTGAGGCTATGTTGTAGAGTTTGCTCAGAATGGGCCCCTTCCACCGCCCAGTTTTTCCTCCTTTTCCCCTGTACCCGAGGTCTTCAAAAGGCTCCTGGAGAAAAAAACCTTCGTGATCTTTTCATTTCATTCTTCCACTAACTTTTGTTTTTTCAAGTCCCTGATATATTTGGAGGGGGGGGGCACATCACTGTCTTCTGGTAGGAGTGGGAGGCCCAGCTTTGCTCCTGGAGAGCTGCTGCTGGATTTGAACGGCCAAGCTTCAGCGGGCCGCAGTCCCGCATTCAACCACTACACCACCGGGGCTCCGCCCCAAGTCCCTGATATTTGCAAAAGTTTCCTCCTCTCCTCCCACCCCACACGGCCAAGCACCGCACCACGTCCTGGTTCTTTGCCTGGGGCCAAGATTCTCCCAATGCTGCCCATGTCTGACTCGAACAAAACCTCTCTGGGCACCCACCAAAGAAAATGATTCAATGATGTGTCTGTGTTTGTGTGTCGTTACGGTTTTGTGAAGAGTCTTGACTCCATTAGGAAAAAGAAAAGAGGGTTCCCTGGCCAAAGAAAGGACACGAGGGCAGCTGGGGACGCACCCTTTGGTGCACAAAGATGCCGCGCCACGCGTCTTGTCCGGGGAGCTCTTGTGAATTCCTGGTGGTGTGGCCAGAGGGGAGAGGAGCTGGTGCTGGCACCCCCCTTTCCCTCACTGCCAGGAAGCAGTTCCTCTGAGCACCGGTGAATGAGCGTCTTAGCGGCAGGTCCTGTTTTCGAGCTCCAGAAGGGCGAGCCGCTGAGGGGTGGCAGTCTTCTCTGCTGACCCTACAGGTAGCTGCCCAGCCGGTAATCCACACCGATACCAGTGGAGGATTCACTCAGGAAAGTCACTTGTGGTGAATCTTTCCAGGAGCCCGGTTATCTTTTAGGTTGGTGCCACAGTGCCTGAGATGATGCTGGAATGCACCTTCACCTAAAAACCCAAACCCATGGCCCTCCAGTGGACGCTGACTCATAGTGACCCTGAAAAAACGGGGAAGAACACTCCCCCCACCTCGCCCGCCCTGTGAGCTTTCAAGACCATAACTCTTTACGGAATAGAACAAGCCCCTTCCTTTTTCAGCAGAGAGGCCCCATGCTTTCAAACTGCTGCCATTCCGACTGGCAGTGCGACGCAGGGAACCGCCACCACACCAGGGCGCCTGGAATGGCACAGGAGGCTGGGACCATCAGAAGTCCTTTCACCCTGTACTGCGGGCTCCCGAGCCACTGTTGCGTCTGGGTCCTGTGCCTCTGTGGTCTGGAAAGCTAGTCGATGTGGTTGTAGTTTTCCTGTCGAAATTGTGGTGGAAGACACCTCACCTGACATGGATCACGGAAAGCCCTTTAAAGCCTTCCCTTCCGTGGCATCCTGCGTGCCCGAGGCACTGAGCACCCATCTCGTTCCAGAACTTTTCACCCCAAAAGGAAACTGTGTGCCCACGAAGCAGTCGCTCCGCACCTCCCCTCCCTTCCTGCACCCAGGCCACGAGCCACGAGTCCAATTGCTTCTGCGCGTCATCGTCCAGCTTCCCCCGCACCTTTTCCGGGCCTCCGTTTACGCAGTAGTTCAAAACCACCAGGCTGTTGGCTGCTGCAAAGGCGCTCGGTACCATCAGGGCTTGATGGAAGCGGAGACAGAAGCCTGGGTC
Source organism: Nesogale talazaci (assembly GCA_004026705.1). Lineage (NCBI taxonomy): Eukaryota > Metazoa > Chordata > Mammalia > Afrosoricida > Tenrecidae > Nesogale > Nesogale talazaci. The sequence goes on along the minus strand of PVJH01000828.1, from coordinate 189,060 downwards.
ATCATTGCTTACTGCCTTGGGTTCATGTTTCCATTCGCAGGGAGCATGTGACAAAGTAGAACTGCCCCGTTTCTGGGCTATCACCTTCACAGGCGCAATTGACTAGGGCTTTCCCTGCGTGGGTTCGAACCGCCGGCCCTGTGGGTGGCAGCTGAGTGCTGAGCAGCGGGGCTGCCAGGGCTCCTCCGGTGGGGATTAGGCGCCTGCAGGGACTGTGCTGAGTAGCGCTGCCCAGGGGTTTCCCGGCTGAGGCGGGGTGAACTCCTGGGGTCTGAGTCCTTTCGGTACAGTCTCAACAAGGAGGTCCCGAATCACGAGTTCCTGAACCGCCCTGCAGCGAGCGTCCTCCGACTCTCAGCGGCTGCCCTTTCCCCCGACACATCAGGGCACAACTAGCTGTCCAATGCAGGCGTCTGCACACACTAAGGAGGATTTACACGCGTCTGCTTACACTAAGTGCATGTCAAGGAGTGATGGCTAGGGCCCTGGAAGGTTCCTCAGCGTAAACCATCTCGTCTGTCCTGCGGAAGGCTTCCTGGTTGAGAAGTGTTGAGATCACAGCCCGTAGCAAGCACAGCGACCCCATAGGACAGGAGCCGAACAGCCCAAATCTTTGGGGCAGGGCCTAGACAGCCCCATCTGTCCCCTGAGGAGCAATTGGTGGGTTCCAGCGGACCATCTTGTGTTTTAGCAGTTCCATATATCATGACTACGCCACCAGGGCTCCCCCTGGGCCTTGAAGGTCGCCAAGAGTCAGAAGTGACTGGCAGTGAGTGGGGTGCTGGATTTTTTTTTGGGGGGGGCATATACCAACACTACAAGGAACCAGAACCATTTCACTCAATGTGGTTCCAGAACACTTTAAGACAATTGCAGGGATCTACATATAACCTCCTCCCTGGAGCAGGGACCACAGGGAAGTGGGTGAAGGGACACATCGGATGGTGTACGATGTGACAAAGTAATAACAATTTGTAAATTATTTAGGGTTCATGGGGGAGGGGCAGTGGGGAGGGAGGGGAAGCATGGGGAGCTGGTACCAAGGGCCTAAGTAGAAGGAGGATGCTTCAAGAATGATGGTGGCAACAACTATACGAATGTAGCCTGCATACAATGGATGTACGTATCGATCATGGTAAGAGTTGTATGAGCTCCCAATAAAATGACTTTTAAAAAGAGATGGTTCCAAAGACATGGCTTAGGAACCAGTTGGCTTATGCCCCAGGGCAGAGACCTTGCTGACACTCGGCCTTCCCCAGTGACTGGGTCAGGTCTTTTCATGAGCATAGCTCTGTCTGTGAACCAGACAGTCCTCTAGCCAATTTATTCCAACCGACATTCACACATCTCAATAGCAAGTCAAGAAAAACAGGCAAGGCTTAGTAACGTGAGCGAGAGGGAGGAGCAGAGTTCTGTTCCGCTGCAGATCCCGTGGCCTTTTCTCTCGCATGGCCACCCGTCCTGTTCCTCCCAGACAGAGCCTGATGGGGGCCGCCGAGAGCCCCTGCCTCCTCCATCCTCAGAGGGAAAACTATTTGCTCAGCCGCAAACCCCAGGAAGAGTCTCGCTCCTCTCTCTCTCTCTCTCTCTCTCTCTCTCTCTCTCTGTTTGTGCTTTGGTTTGGGGGAAAGTTTACAGCAAATCCAGTTCCCGTCTTACCAGCCTTCGGCAGGAAAGGGCCGAGTCTGTCTGCTCGCGCAGAGATGGAGTTACAGTCCCAGAGGCAGAGAGAGCGTTCTCTTGGATTCTGTCAGGCGACCACGAGTCAAAACCAACTCGATGACAGCAGGTTCACAAATCGGTCAGAGACATGGGTTATGTTCTTCCGCAAGGTATGAACATTCTCATGCACTCCATTCTGGAAGGTTTGTCACCCTACCCTCACCCCCAAGGCTCTGCCAGTCCCGGGCAGGCTCCTCTCCAGAGAGCCATGGAGGAAATGGGGGAGAGATGTGAGTGGGGTCTCAGTACCCCGGAGAACCAGCCATTTATGGAACGACCCCCAGTGAGGAGCCATAGTCAGTGGCATCACTAGGGTTGATGACATCCAGAACAGCCCGTGGCCCTCCTCTTGGACCAGACCAAAGTGAGTCCTTGTGCACCGAGTCCCCTTGCTCCCTGACCGCAGCAGTCTCTGGCCTGGAGGCTCCTCATCCTTGAACAAACATTGCTCTGGGAAAGGCAGGAGCACTTGCAGCCATCCCTGCAGAGCGTCCGGCTCTTCCCAGGGCTCCTCGGTGCCCCTGGATTTCTGGGGAAAGGTGGTAGCCACCAGAACCGCTCCCAGGGCCCTGGCCTTGCTTGTTGGGTTGACTGTGGAAGAAGGAAGTGCTGTATGGAGGGAAAGATGCTAGAACTCACTGGGCAGGGGCTCTGAGTGGTGCTTAAGCTGCGATCTCCAGAAGTGCCCCTTGGGGAGGGGAGGCAGAACACAACCCCTAGATTGTTATGCATTCCACTTTTCATGAATCTTTTACTGTACAGGTCCCGGAGGGAAGGTTCTGGAGGATCTGTTTTCCTGCATCCCTGGGACCTGAGAGCTGTGCTGGGTGCAGACTTGGGATTCTCAGTAATGACTTGCAGTTCCCAGGGGCCCCTCTGCCTTCCCACTCTCGGACTCTGCCTGGAACAGCTTCCTCTGGTCCTTTGCTGCCAAACAACTTCTCCTCCTCCTTCTCAACTTCGTTCAGCTGTCTCCCCTCCAAGAGGCCTCGGCTGACCCTCCTGCTGGCCTGGCTGCTCCTCCCTGTGCTGGCCCCCCTTCCCAGGCCCGATCACACTGCACAATTTGCCTATTGGCCTGTCTCCCCGCCAGCCAGAAGCTCTTTGAGAGCAGCAAAATTCCTGGCTTATTTGAAGGAAGAGGCAAGATGACTTACTGACAACTTGTGACATGCAAGCCACACACGGAAAAGGAGGAGGGCTTGAAATACTTACTGGTGAAGATCAAGGATTGCAGCCTTCAGGATGGAGAACAGCTCCACACAAAGAAGACCCTCGCCCTCCCAGCTGGAGGCCTAGGTCAACCATCGAGATCAATGGAGAGAAGATTGACGTCATCAAAGATCAACTTCTTCTTGCTTGGATCCATGCTCAATACTCCTGGAAGCAGACTCCAAGAGATTGATGCACACGTAGCATTGGGTAAACCTGCTGCACCAGGCCTCTTTGGATTGAAAAGCAAGGATGTTAACTTTGAGGACTGTGGTGTGTCTGCCTCAAGCCATGATATTTCCATTTGTCTCACGTGCCTGTGAAAGTCGGACATGAAATAAAGAAGGCTGAAGAAGCATCGATGCATTGGCATGATGGTGCTGACGAAGACTCTCGCAAGTCCCATGAACCCCTAGAAGAACAGGCAAGTGTGTCTTGGAAGAAGAACAGCTAGAACGTTCCTCAGAGGCAAGGATGCTAAGACGTGTTGTCAGGAGAGACCAGTTCCTGGAGAAGGCCGTCATGTTCGGCGAAGTAGAGGAGCAGCACAAAAGAGGAAGGGCCTTAAGCAGAGAGATGGACACAGAGGCTGCAACTATGGTGCTATACCAGGTGGTATTGCCTTCCATTGTCTTAGGGTTGCTCTAAGTCCTAGCCAACTTGATAGTGCCTAACAACAGCAACACTTGTTGTTGCCCACTACCTTGGAGTCAGCCTGCAGTCACACCCTCCCCTGCTCCTGAGAACACCCACTGCTTGGCCCTTCACTAGCCCCCCAGATCTGCCGCGGAGTAAATGGTTGTGACCATTTGGAATGGGATCACCAGGCCTTTCTTCCTAGCCTGCCTTCGTCTGGAAGCTCATAGCCATAGGCAAGCCACCGCTGACAGATGGGTGGGGTCTATACAGGAGATTCACCAGCTGGGACTCAAGCCTGGGTCTCCCACATGGAAGGAGAGACTTCTACCACTAAACAAGTCCTGTCCCTTTGGCACCCAGTAGTTGATCAATAATTCTGTTCTTGAATGGACAAAGAGGGTTTTTTAGGAGCAATGTCCAAACCCTTGGACTTTGGGTGAATTCTGTTCTCTCCTAGGACCGAGTAGAACTGCACCAAGGGTTTCCAGGGCTGCAAACCTCAATGAAAACAAGGCAGCCCCACCCTTCTCCCATAGAGAAAATGATGGGTTCGGATTGCTGACCTTACAGTTAGCACTTGAGGGCTTACCCATCGGGTCACCAGGGCGCTCTTGATTCTAGGCACGGAGAGATGAGTAAGACTAAGTCACGTGAGCATTTGTGGGATATAACTTTTGGAGCCCGTGAAAGGGAGACCAGGGGACAAGATTCATTTATATCATAGGCAGTAAGACCCCGCTCATCTCCCTCTGTGTTCAGACTTCTTAAGATGGGTCCCTTGACCTGCAGGTGCAGCTCAGCTCTGGTTCTCGGCATGCCAGGAACTGCGACTATAGCAGTGAACCAAAGAGGCTGCCGAATTCTCTGTGCTTGTATTCTTAAAGGGGAAGTTACTAGTATTATTCTTATTAAGTGAAGTTGGTTCCTGTTCGCATTGACTCATAGTGACCACATGCAACACTACAATGTTCTGTACTAGCGTCACAATCATTGCTATGTTTGAACCCATTGTTGCTGCCACTGTGTCAGTCCATCTCGTTAATGCTTCTTCCTTTTTTTTTTTTGCTGACTTTCTATCTTCCCAAGCATGTCATTCTCTAGGGATCATGCCCTTCCTTTTTAAAAATCATTTTTATTGGGGCTCTTGCACCTCCTATAACATTCTGTATATCAATTGTATCAAGCGTATTTATACCTATGCTGTCATCATCATTTCCAAGACATTTTTTTACTTGAGCCCTTGGTATAAGCTCCTCTTTTCCCCCCTTCTTCTCCCAATCTCCTACTCTCATGAATCCTTGATCCATTATATATTATTATTATTATTTCATATCTAAACTACCCATTGTCTCCTTTCACCCACATTTCTATTATTCATCTCCTTTGAGAAAGGGCAGGGCTATACATTCAACCTTGTGATGAGTTCCCCCTTTCTCCTCCCAGGCTGTCCCCTCTACCCTCATGATATCACTATTTTTCCTACTGTTCCTGAGGGGTTTATCTGTCCTGAATTCCACGTGTTGAGAGCTCTTATCTGTACCAATGTGTGTTCTCCAGTCTAGGCAGATTTGTAAGATAGGATTGGGTCATGGTAATAGAGAGGAAGAAGCAGTCAGGAACTAGAGGAATGAGATGTGTGATTCGTCAGTGGTATACTGCACCCTGGTTGGATTGTCCCTTACTTGTAATTCTTCCGTGGGGAGATATCCAATTGTCTACAGATGGGGTTGCATCTCCACTCCAACCACCCCTGTTCGCATTGATATAGTTTTCTTTTTAATCTTTTGATACCTGAGACTTGATTCCATTGACACCTCATGATCACACAGGCTGGTGCACTTTTATGTGGGTTTATTTGCTTCCCTGCTAGATGACTGCTTGTTTGACTTCAAGTCTTTAAGACTGCAGATGATATATCTTTTGATACCTGGGCACCATCTGCTCTCTTCACCACACTTTCTTATGCACCCATTTTGTCTACAGTGATCATATCGGGAAGGTGAACATCAAAGAATGCCATGTTATCAGAACAAAGTGTTGAGGCAGGCCTTAAGTAGAGGCCCAAAGTCCATCTACTACCTTAATACTTAACATATAAATATATGTACATTGACCTCTTGCCCTATATTATAAATTAATATATCTGCATATATACATGCCTATACCTCTATAAATAGCTTTTACCTTCTGAGTCCTTTATTTCCTTTGACCTTCCTCCCACCCCACTATCATGCTCACCCTCCATTCAGTTCTCAGTAATTCCTCTCAGATACGCTGCACTTGATTAAAATCCACCAGGCATTATATGCCTTCCTCACCATCAATTTTTGATCTCTTGATGTTCCCTTATCTCTGAGTTTATTATCTTTCCACTCCCCCTCCCTGTCCTATGAGCCCCCAGAACCACTGGTCCCATTGTTTTTTCCTCAGGATTGTGTTCTACCTATCTTCTATAGATAGACATGGGATGAAAGAAAAAGAAAAGTAAATGGACAAAAACAACAAATAACAAAAAAGAAAAAAACCTGATAATGCCATGTCTGCCTGCACACCCTTATGTATGTTTTCTGATCAAGTCTGATGAGGTACCAAGCCCTATCTCCCAAGTCAGAAGTCCATTTTCATAAGTCCTTGGTAGACCATGAGGAAGTCCACTCTTTTGCTCTCTCCTTCTTAGTTTGCTTTTGTGTAGTCTGAACAAACCCGCCTCTCTCCCGGGGCTATATCTTCAGTCTGTCCTCTGTATTGCTTTCTTCTTGGGAGGGTGTCAACACAGTTCAGCTTGGGCCCAGCCCCGTGGTTCCCTCTGTTAGTTCGGTCACTGTAGTGACCTCACAACTGTCCCTATGCTTGAGCCCATTGTTGTATCCACTGTGTCAACCCATCTCCTTGAAGGACTTCTACTTTTTTGCCACTCTTCCAGACCTCCACAGCCCCACCCCAGACTCTGACACTCTATCTCTCTCTCCCCACCTTTCTCAGGAACTCTCTGGCCCTACTTCTTCCAAGTCAGACGTGTTTGTCTCTTTAGCAGACCATGGTCTTTCTATATTCTTTGCCAGCATCATAATTCAAAGGCAGCTATCAATGATATTGTTCTATAATTTGAGCATTCTGTTGGATCACCTCTCTTTGGAATGGGCACAAATATGGATGGCTTACAGTTAGTTGACCAAGCATCTGTCTTCCATAATATCTGGCAGAGACTAGTAAACGCTTCCAGTGCTTCATCAGCTTGTTGAACCATTTCAATTGGAATTCCATCAATCCTTGGAGCCTTGTTTTGGGATAATGCTTCCAGGGCAGCATTGGACTTTGTCCTTCAGTGCCATTGGTTCTTGCTAAGATGCTATCGCCTAAAATGATGGCCCATCGACTGATTCTACTTGGGATAGTGACTGTGTATTCGTTGCAGCTCCTTTTGGCATTTTCTGCATTATTCAATATTTTGCCCATAGAGTCTTTCGATATCACAACTTGAATTTCTCCTCCAGTTCTTTCAGTTTGAAATATGCTAAGCGTGCTCTTCTTTTCTGGCTTTCTAACTCTGGGTCTTTGCGCATTTCATTATAGGGTTTTACTTTGCCCTCTCAAGCTGCCCTTTGACACTGCCTGTTCAGTAACTCGATCTCGTCATTTCTCCCACTTGCTTTAGCCACTTTATGATTAAAAAAGCAAGTTTCAGAGTCTCTTCTTTTTTAGTGAGAATAAATGACTTATTAAAACATCATGTGATAGAAGATGCATTTTTAGTCATAGTTAAACACTTCCATGTAAAATCCAGTTACATTATCACGTAATCTGACCAGGACTGTAACGAATGCCTGTAGCCACTCAATGGTGTAACAGGGAAGGAAGGGGAAGATCCAGGTTTTCTTGCTGGCCATCTAAAAGGTGATCAAAATCCCATGCTCCTGCAAGTTAAATTTTATCTACCCTGGGTTCATGGGGATATGTCCAATTTAAAGCTATCTTTATAGCAATGATTTCACGAATAGTTATCTCTTCTCCATAAATAAATAAATATCAAGAACAAAAAGTAAGTGGGAACTACATAGGAAATAAGCCTCTGGTGATCTCTTTCTGTCCCTAATAGAGGGGTGGGAGGAAAGTGGGTACTAAGCAGAGTGCTATGGAGAGATGACTATAGATGATCAAAGGGATAAACCTGACTCAAATAGTTAAAACTTTGTCCATTGTGTCCCCCCTCTCACACACACAATAGCTGATCTAATTTTCAACATTTGCTGTATTTTTGTTTTGTTTGTTCATATTAGGGCTTATTCTCAGATGTGTTATGTCACTGAGGGTCACCCTCTTGCATTTTGGCTACATATTTTCTGTTTTTTTGGTATATGAAACTCAGGATTGATGAACCTATAAGGACAGAAAGTAGAATAAGAATTGTGTGCATGTGGTGGGAAAGGAGGGAGATGATGTCAAGGAGTTCAGAAAGAAAAACAGTGTTTGGAAACTGATTGTGGTAGCAATTGTATAATTATATAATACTGCTTGATTGTGAACTATGGAATGATATATGTATTAACTCCCAATTAAAAAAAAAAGAGGATGAGGTGGATTTCAAACCATGCTTTGTTACTATGAACAGTCTCTCTCTTTCTCTCTTTAACTGATAACTTATAAACATGAATACAACAGTTTTCTGGAAGCCACTGCTTCCACGGCCCTTTGGAAACTAGAAAGGGCGTTCAACTTGTAGTTCTCTCCCCTTCTAGAGCGCTTCTAAGCAGTGTGTGTGATACATACAATGAGGTAAGGAAGACTATCTTTAATAAATTATCTTCTTAATTGCAGAGAGTTTTTGAAAATGAACCTGGACAAAATGTGAAACCATGCCTTTGATTAGGATCATGGGGTTACCGGATCATCCCAGCCTATTTAAGGAGCCATTCTCCAGAGTGCTGAAGGCAGTGCAGGGACTTGACGACAAGATCCACCAGGGCTTTAGACAGCAGCACCAAGAACACCTTTCTCCACTCTCCTTGGCCAAATCAGAGTCTCTTCCACTGTGACCTTTTCTGCCTTTTCATCTCTATAATGACCTCTTGCCTTTTTCATGTATGACGTCCTTGATGTCCTCCCACAATGCATCAGGTCTTCTGTCATCAGTGTTTAATGCATAAAGTCTGTTCTTGAGTTGTTCTTGAGGTTCCGGTGGGCTAAAGCCAAGGTTGCGTTTTGGCTCTCATGGACTTGTTTTCATTTTCTTCATCTTCAACTTGAACTTATATAGAAGCAGTTGATCGTCTGTTCCACAGTGAGTCCTGGGCCTGGAGCTTGCATGGATGCTGAGCTTCTCCATCATCTCTTCCCAGAGATGTAGTCAATCTGATCTCTGTGGATTCCATCCAGAGAAGTCCATGTGTATAGCCATGCTCTGTGCTGTTAAAAAAAAAAAGATATTTCCTTAAAACAAGCCGTTGGTCTTGCAAAATTTTATCATGTGCTCTTTAGCTTCGTTTGTATTAAGATCTTATTTCCCCACTACTATTGCTTCCTCTTTGTTGCCAGTTTTTGCCTTCCAATCACTAAAAAATGATCTGTGATCCTGATTCCAAGTCCGATCATTTCTTGACTGAAGACGTTGATAGCATTCTTCAATTTCCTCATTACTAGCTTTTGTGGTTGGTGCATACATGTGAATAGTAGTTCTATCGATTGTATTTCAACACCACAGTGATCCTCAAGCCACCACAGTAGAACAAACTGACAAACAAGTGGGAGGGGGGGCTCCAAAGCAGGAACCTGTATTCCTGACGTATTTGAAAAATGCCAATAGAAAAGTATGAAAGCATTGCTGGTATACTCATGCTGATATGAAAGCAAGAGGACTCCCTTCTCCAAGGAGGTCCTGCTAAAGAATAGATTCTCTTGCTCCTTACCCCGGTGCTTGCTTAGAATACATCTTCTGTGCTGAGACGGAGGCACAGCCTCATCTCCGGTTCTCTCTCTCTCTCTCTCTCTCTCTTTGTTCTGCCAGTGTGCAGAGACCATGTGCTCTCGGAGGTGGGTGGATCAATGTGCTCGGAGAAGCTCCACTCTCCTGTACTGTCCTCAATGGTAGAATGAGGGTGGACAAGGCGGGAGGGCACATGGTGTCTGAAGTTTGTCTAAACTAAAGATGCCTAACCTACCACATCAACGACATCCACTAACCGACTTCACCTGGGGTCATGAAGTCAGTCCTGAAACAAACTTCAGCAGAGTCCCTGGGTCTGTCTGTGATCGTTTTCTGTGTCTTTCATTGGTTTTCAACACTGAAAGGAAGAGGGGTGTGGCATGTTTGCACCCTCTGGTCTCTAAGGACTTGCCTTCATCTTACGGAATACAGAGGGGTCACAGACCTGGAGATGCTACCAAACTAATGATAAGATATCATCTGACACTGACAAGGACAGTCTAATGAAAGTAAAGCAAAACAATCAAACAAAGAAAATGCTGGTGAGATTGGAACTCTCCTACATTGCCGGTAGGAGTATAAATATGCACAACTATCATGGAAAACAACATGGCACTACCTAAGACATCTGGGAGTAGAAGTTCCATATAATCCAGCAATGCCTTCATGGGGTATATACCCTAAAGAATTAAGAACCATAACAGCAACATATGCACGCATGTTCATCACAGTACTAGTCACGATAGCACAGAGTGGGAAGCAGCCCAGGTGACCGCCAGTGAAAGAATGAACAAAGAAACTCTGGGACATACATCTAATGGAATACTAGACATCAGTAAGAAGCAATGGTGACATCATGAAGCGCCTCATGACATGGATGGATCTGGAGAACATTATGCTGAGTGAAGTTAGCTAATCACAAAAGGGTAGCTATGGAATGAGACCACTACTATAAGGATAAGAACCAAGATAAAGCCTTGGGTACTAAAGAGTATGGATGTTGGAGGTTCCCAAGGAAGATAGGATAGGACAGGCAAGGGTGGCTAGATGAAGCAACAGACTATAAGGTTGACAGGTATAGGCATAGGTGAAAGAAAGGGAGGGAGGCGGGCCAGAAGAGAGAGAAGAGAAATCAGGAGAAGGGACAGGTGGGATGGGATACTGTGGTGGGGAGATGGTGAAAGATTTGAATTGTTGAATCTAAAGGTGATGGTTTGAAATGTAGAAGCCTCACCTAATTCACAAGAAAAAAAATCATTAAGAAAGAAAGAGGTGAGAACCAGTGAGTTACAGGAATCTTTGCTTCTGTCAGGTGAAAGGGAGAAAACCAGGACTTTTCAATCCCATGAAGAGCTACAATCTCAGAAACCCAGAGGGGCAGTTCTGCCCTCTCCTGGAGTTGATTTGAAGGTAATGAACGTGGTTTGGGGTTTGGTAGCATGAAAGAATGCCATGAGCTTGCATGAACTGCTGGTATTCCTGATACAGAGACCCTCACTGAAGGTTTGATATGGTGGATTCTGTTTTCAATAAGATCTCTAAAGAAATCACATTAACAAACTCCAAGTGCCTGTTGTTTTCAAGGGCCTTAAATGCAAACCCAAGAGCACCTGGGTAAAACCAAAGCACTTCTGTCAAAATCCCAGGAAGGAGCAGCACAGTGATCACCTTTGGGTCACACAGGGCAAGAAAGGTGTCTGCATGTGGGCAGTTAAAAAACAAATACTCTACATTTTCTTTCCATCACACTTTCCCTCTTCTCTGCTTTCCCAAATCCCAACCAGCTGACTACAAACAAACAAGTTCAATGACATCGAGTCAATGCCAATGGGTCATAAGAACCCTACTGGATTGGATAGAAGGGACCCTGTGAGTTTTCAAGACTGTAATTCTTTACAGGAGTAGAAATCCATGACTACCGAAGGAGGTCCTTTGGGACTCTGCGACTATGCTGCCATAGATGGTGAAAGAAACTTGGCAGGTGTCTTTCAGTTAAGAATCTCAAACTGAGGAACACATCCTAGAATCTCTCTTCTAAGAGAGAGGTGGGTCTGAGAAAAGAGAGATGTGACGAGAGGGGCGATCTTTGATGAAGATGGAGTAAGGGACCACAAATCAAGAAGCGTAGGAGAGGGGCCAGGAAAGGAAGGGAAAGATTTTCAACCTAGAGCTAGTCCAAAAAGCAGCCCTCTGTCAGCATCTTGATCTTAGCCAGTGAGGGCTAGTGTAGGCTTCTAACTTCCAGAACTGTGATGAAGTTCATGTTCATTCTTTGAACCACTAAATTTTCCATAAGGAGCCACGTTGCAGGGACAGTGAAGCACTTGGCTGTGAACCATAAGGTTGGCAGTTTGAAGTCAACTACCGACTCCTTTGGGGAGAAGCGTTGGCAGCCTGCTTCTGCAGTGATCATAGCCAAAAACTATTCTGTCATACGGGTTTGCTTGGAATTGGAAACTTTTCATTGGCCACCAACAGCAACAAAATGTGCTCCAACAGCAGTAGGAAACCGGCACGCCAGCTCAGATCCTCCGGGCTTCAAAAAGCATATGCAGCGTATGTGCATTCGGCTCAGATGCACAATCAATGCTCATGGGCGCAGCAGACAAGAGGTCAAACGTCCCTTGTCTTGGGTAAATCTGCTGCACAAGACCCCTATCAAGTGTTGAGGAGCAAGGATGTCATGTTAAGGACACACATGTGCCTGGCCTGGGCCATGATGTTTTCAATGGCCTCATAAGCATGTGAAAGTTGGACATTGAGTAAGGAAGACCAAAGAAGAACGGAAGCATTTGAATGAGGGTGCTGGAGAAAAGTCCTGAAAGGAGCGTGACTTGCTGTGAGAACAAACAGCTGGGTCTTAGAAGAAGTACAGTCAAAGTGCTTCTTAGAAACCAGGATGACGAGACTTCCATTTGTATCAGGAGAGACCAGTCTCTGGAGAGAGACATCCTGCTTGGTAAAGTCAAGCGGGGCGAAAAAGAGGAAGTCTCCAGCTGGACTCACACCGTGACTGCAACCATGGATTCAAGCATGAAGGACGATGGTGAGGATGCCGTAGATCCAGGTGTCACAAGTGGCGGGATCAGTAATTACTTAATGCCGCTCGTTGACATTTTCTGAATGCTTGGTTTATTTACAGCAATCACACATCAAGCCGTCTAATAATGCTAATGTTTAACTCAAACTCTGATATCATTGTAAACAGATATCAGGTACAAGCAACACATTACATTGCTCTTTCAGCGTCATAGTCCCAGTAAGCGTTGCCTTCATCGGTGGATTCACATGGGTAGAGTTGGCGAGGGCAGGAGGTAAGGTCTCCTTGCTTCTTAGCTCTCTGAAAAGCCAGTGTCTCTACCTGGGTTTCTATCAACAGTTCAGCTGGCTCCTTGACGTCATTCTGGAACTTCCACAGCGTCCAGCCAACTCTTCTGGGGGTCCCCCAGACTTCCTGGGGCGCCTCTTCAGACCATCTGTTGTTTTTTGGCAGTGGTCCAGCTGGACCTCAGTATTACACTTTCACTTCTTTTCCAAAATGGAGCTTCTTGTGTTTGCATCTTGTAAGGTAGCCCAACGGCTTGCAAAGTAGTTCTGTAGAGCTCTCATCACCAGACAGTGTTTAATTCTGAGTGCCGAGGGTGGCTATGCATCGAAACTGACTCCAGGACACCGAACAACAATATGAATAACAACAGAGTAATCGGTGTGTTAGGCGCACTCGTCTGTACATGGCCTAGTGGGAGAGTGGTGACAAGTTAACAAGAGAGCTTCTGTGGTATTTACTTCATCTCTCTTTTCAGCATAGCGAGCAACCAAACAGAAAACCATCCACTGCCACGGACTGGATTTTGACTCACACTGCTCCGACGTCATGTTTCTGAGGATATACATCTGTATGGGAGCAGATACCCTCATGCGTGCCCAACAGTGTCAGTACGAGGCTATAAACCAGAACGTCAACCGGTCGATCCCTCGCTCAGCCATAGCAGCCACAGGGAAGGACTCAAACTTGTAAACCGTGAGTAAATCACAGGGATGCCTGGAACCGGAACTATCGCTACCAGAAAGCGAATCTCCCTCTTAGAAAACCAGGGTAGAAGGCACGATGCATCGCCATCAAATCTCTCGGTCAGAGAGGGGGATGTGTGTCCCTTTCCACTTCGCTGACAACGATCCAGTCTCCTGTACCAGGCTGGCTCCTTGTCCTGACTCTGGCTAATCATTCTACTTCCGCTAACTTGTAAAACTTTGCATCTGCTTAGATTTTGCTGTGTTGGCCAGACCTGCACCAATTCAGGTCGGTCTGATGCCTTGCTGTAGCTAACAGTAACAATAATGTGCCAGTTATTTGTGCGATAGATCTTGGCAATATTTACGCTGTTTCATGTTTTTTTTTCTTTTTCTGCTGAGCAAAGAATCTGGGAAGTTGAGTCCCACGAAGAACACAGTATTGGGATTGAAGGAAGTCTCAGGGGCACCCTGCATTGACAGTCCAGGCTATCACTTATAACAAATATCTTATCCTAGCTGTTGAGGTCAGCATAGTCTTTTCAAATAGAGTCATGGGCTATTCTACAGGACCGACGGATGGAAGTCTGTGAATTTGTGCATCCATGAATGAATGAAGAGAGGGTAGAGTGCCAAAGAAGAAACCCATCCTTCATCCTGTAGCCGCGTCATCACAATGAGGCTCTAACATTGCAAGTCCTCGGTTTCAGGCTCCAAGAAGAGCAAGTGCCGTAAAAGTCTACAAGAGGCGGTGCTGGGAGGCTGCTGAAGCTCCCGGGCCATTCGGCCACAAGGCTGCCCGCCTCCAGAGCCAGGGAGGGACCCTGGCCCCCTGCAGAGCCTGCCGGCCAGAATGGCCTATGGGCCACCAGAGGGAGAACTCTGACCCTTGGGGCCGAGAGACCTCCCTGCCTTTCCACAAGCTGAAGCTGCAAGAAGGAAACAGCCGGGTGTCTGCCCCTAAGAATCCGTGGTGGCACAGGGTGCCTGCCACTCCCTGGGAGAGGGAGATGGTGGAATTGGCCAAACTGGGACCCCTGCCAGAAGGGAAGGACCAATGATCAGCTGCCCACCCAAGAAGACTGAAGAGAAGCCAACAGGCCCCAGGGAGAGGAACAGGAGGTATGGGTCCTGATGCTTCCCCTGCAAGCCCGCCAGGCCACGGAGAAGATGGAGGAGTTTGTGTATAAGGTCTGGGAGGGACGCTGGAGAGTCATCTCGTGTGATGTGCTCCCTGACTGACTGCAGGACAATGACCATCTCCAATGCATGGCCCTTGCTGGCCCATCCATACCACCTCTCGAGCTTGCTTCAAAAGCATCTTCCCTCGCCATATGGACACTGGCAACATCTGGACCCATCTGCTCGGTTTTGTGCTGTTCCTCTTTGGGGGAACCTTGACCCTGCTCTGACCAAATAGGTACTTCATGGGTCCTCTGCAGGTGAAGGTGGTTTGGGGGCTGTTCTTCCTGGGTGCAGAACTCTGCCTCAGTTTCCCCCACCTCTTCCACACCGTCTATTATTATTCAGAGTGTCTCAGATGTTTCCAAACTGGACAATTCAGGGATTGGTCTTCGGATCCCGAGGAGCTTCATTCTCTGGCTTTATGGCTCCTACTGCTCCCCACAGCCATGGCTCACCTGCCTCTCCATTGTGTGGGTCCTAAGCATTTAAGACATCATCATGGCACAAGGGGACCGGTTTGCCCCTCCTAAGCACGGCAGACAAGAGCAGAAGGGATCCTGTGACTTGGCGTGTGTGGTGCCATGCCCAACGTGCACTTCACTATCACCAAGGGCTTTGTCAAGGCCATGGTTGTGAGCCAGACAGATGGATTCTTCCTCATGGCTGTGATGTACACACCAGAGCTGGCCTGTCTGCTGCTCCAATTCCTGAGTGCTTCTTCCCTGGGAAGTTTGACGTGTGGTTTCAGTTTCATCAGAATTTTCATGTCCTGCTGGTGGCGACAGCCTTTGTGCACTTCTCCAGGGTCTCCAACCACCAAGAATTCTGCTATGGCCTAGAAGTTGGCTGTCCTGATGACTCCCTTAGGGGAGGAGTTGAAAAATCACTTCTTGATGGATGTCAGAGGAAGAGTCTGCCCTGTTTCCAGAAGAAACCTCTTGGAGAGCATTCAGTACCAAGCGAACTTTGGTCCACTTTCACACCCACTGGACAGTCAAGTTTCCATTTCCCTAACTGGGAAGAAAGGGGGTGGTCGATCTTAGCCACAGCCACCGCCACCGCCACCTCAGCAGGATAACTCGTCTCCTCACAGAGACAGGATTTCGAAGTTCATGTTGAGATTTCATCACCCTTTCAAACATTTTAGGGAAAGGTGATGAACTGGGAACTCTTCAGAAATTCTGTTTCTGGAAGGAAATGTCCTTCTCCTCCTCCCTCCCCCATCCTTACTATGTAACTTGGCCTAACAGGCATCCTTTTTTTGTAGCACACTTTTCAAAAGCAATTAGAACCTGGGTCCCATCTTTCTAGGGTCTGCATCTGCTTACACAGCAGGAAGAGCGAAGCCCCTAGCTTTTACATAGCCCTCCTCATCATGGGAGTGTGCCCAGGCTTCAAGTAACTTCAGTTGTGTTTTCCCCCTACCCCTTGGCAGAATAATATAAAATTAAAATGGGGAAAGATATTTAGTGCTAAGCTTTAAAAAGAAACCTGCTATCATTGCTGTGTTTCTTGATGCAAAGACCCTGGTGGTGATAATAAGAGAAAGTACAGAAGACACTTGACACGATAAAAAAAGTCCCTGTGAGGTTAAGTTTGGTTTTCAAGAACTCAGTCTAATTACTCATTAGCCTACCACTCAGTGCAGCATAGATTCAGCTTGCGGTTTTTAAAAACATTGTTGAAACAAAATAGCTCCATTTTATTTTTTTTTTGTAAGGCTTCCCAATGTTCTTCGGTGCCAAAAACTCTCCCAAGCAGGGTCTGTTTTGTGGGACCACATCATCGGCAGTCTTGGGTTATGAAATAGTTACTTTGTGTTGGATCTCTCTGGATCAGCACTCAGCCTGGCACAGTCCTGTTTCAGAGTTATCCATGGGGAGGGGGGGGGGTGGTGTATGAATCCTGGCACGGTGGCCTTGCTCATGGCCATCTGTGGTGTGTCTTTCATGTAATCTCTGAAACTCCCTGTGATGTGTCATGCCTCTGCTTTTCTTCCCACTGTCTCCCCCTGCCTGGAACGCCCACTCCATCCTCTGACCATGCCCACCCTCTCTCCACACTTAGCCCACGTTGTACTTCCCCTGCATCTTGACTTCTTCCTTCCCATCCATCATCCCTTCCCAGCGGGTTTGAGCATAATCCCCTTGTATTTCCTCTTAACATCAAGTTCTAAATGAGCACCTATTAGGGCACTCCTTAGGCCGTGGGCTTCTTTCTGGAGGGCAGGCACCTTTGGGGATTCATTGAAATGAGTCACCTGGGGCTGGCAGACACCTCAGGGCATGCTGTCGAGTGAGTGAGTGAGTGAGTGAGTGCACTCGCACCCAGACGAAGAGAGATTGGTCTTTGGTCATAGCAGAGATGGACTTACGAGAAGTTATCATAGGACATGTTTGATGTGAGACAAAGAGGCTGCCCTCTCCATTCACTCTTCTCCATCCCTAAAGCAGAGTCTTCCTATGCCCTAAAGTCAATGGCTCATCTCCTCGTTAGCCCCTTTCCACCTGCCTCTGTCCCCGGACAAGTCACCGCAGTCACCGGCAGCCTCTCCAGCCCACACCCGCAAGGCAATAACCAACAGCATGTGAGGATAAGTTGAAGGCTCTTATTATCCCCTCCTTGTTTTAAATTCATAATCTTGTGTTCGAGAATAAAATGCTTCTACCCTCCATAATAATCCTGACCTACTACTTTCCATTGAATACTAATAAACGAAGACCAAATGAATTGTGGGATAACATCAAGAGCACCATACATGGAAAGGGCACAGGGTTGGTAAAAAAAAACAAAAACAGGAGAGAAAAAGAAGATCCAAGTGGATATCAGAAGAATCCTAAAGCTTGCTCTTGGAACAGAGAAGCTTACGAGGCTGGAAGAACCTCGAAAATCTTGTAAAACTCGAACCAAAAATTTCAAAGGATCACTCAAGAAGCCGTTCATTCTAATGAAATGCTCAAAGACCTGGAGTTAGAAAACCAAAGGAGAAGGGCGCATTCAGTATTTCTCAAGTTGGAAAAAAAGAAAGAGAAAATCTAAGCTTTGCGTTACCATCTTGGAAGATTCTATAAGCAGTTTTCTCAACAGTTTTATTAGCAAGTAACTTACCCATCATATAATTTAATAGTTCAATCATTCAATCATATCAAGGAGAATTAGACAATCATCCCCACATCAATTTTAGAGCATTCTCACCTCCATGGTTAAATCATCTTTATGAAAGATAACTTTTTAATGATGCAGGAAGCATCAAAAGAAGACGGAGGGGCTAAAGTAGTGACACTATCAATGTTTAATGGTTAATCATTGGGTTGCTAACCATAGGTGCGTAGTGTGAAACGACCAATCAGCTCCTAGTGATACGTGACAGGAAAGGGTTTTCTGAAGATTTGTGGTTTTAAGAGACTCACCAGGGCAGTTCTATCATGTCCTATGGGACCCCTGTTAGTCAGCAGTGACTCGCGGAGGAAGTAATGCCCTACAGGGATGATTGACAATATTCTCTAACATACAATTACATAAAATGACAAGTGACTCAGAGACATATGTAAACTGGAGATACATAAATATATTTGGGGACACTTAATTCTAGCCCCAATTTAAGCACAATTAGTCCTTATGCTTAGTGCTAAACCTCATAAACAGATCACTGAAATATGGCTATACCAATGTGTAGGGAAGAAACTAGATGATGCTTGGTTATCAGAAAGAATAGTGCTTCAGATCTTAAAGGGTCGTCTTCAAACAAAGCAGCCATCTAAGTGAGGCGTCAATTCAGTCTTCATGGGAGAAGTACATCAACTTGTGTGATCTTAGGATTGTAAATAATAAAATCCAAACCCAAAGGAGAAATTCTATCAGAGCTGACCTTGTGAACACCTGATTTTCAAAGGTTGTGGCTGACAGTGGAAGTCCAAAATTCATTTGTAGGATCCACATGTGGATCGAGGTTCTCATGAATCCCTTCTGATCGTAGTTGAGAGAGGTGAATAACCTTGCCATCAGATTGAGAGAATTGTAACGTCAATAATGGCCCACACAATTAAATTAAAGTGTAATGTCTTATCATCTGACCTCCTTTGGGGTCCATTTTAAAGTTGTTTCAGTTTGTTTGCTTTTTTTAAGTGAAGGGGAAATGCACATAGCGTAAACATCTGGTGAATCCCCTCTGAAAATAGATGAGGCCATGTGAATTGTCTTCCTATCATGCAGAGTGCATTGGAAAGTTTACTATTGCAGATATAGTTAAACTTAACATCTAATCATTTATTCTCCTTTATGATTAACTTTAAATTTGATTACCATTGTTTTAATATATTATGCTTTTTTTTAAAAAAAAAAGAGGCTTTAATCTCTTTTACTTTGTTATTGTTGTTGGTGTGGTTTTTTAAAAATGTTTCTTCTGTCTGTGAAATCCAGGATAGGTAAATCTTGTAGAGACAGTAACTGGGTTAATGATTCCCTGGGGGGATGACAGAGGAGATTGTGGGGAAATAGGGAGTTAATAACCATGAGTACATTAATGAAGAAAATGTTCTAAAACTGATTGTGGTAATGATTGTACAACTCTTCTTCGTGTGATTGAACTATTGAATTGTATGATATGTGAATGATATGCCAGTAAAACTGTTTGTTTTTCTTTAAAGAAAAAAGATGATGGCAGCAGCGCTCTCCAGGAGCAAGGCTGGGCCTCCTACTCCCACCACCAGGGGCCAGTGATGTCCCCCCCCAAAAAAAGAAAAAAGATGGAAAACCTATAGAATTGTCATACCAAAAAGAATTGGTCCATATTCAATGATGTTCAAGAAGTATATATGAGCAACGATCAATAGTACTGAAGGAAGAAGTTCAAGTTGTATTGAAGGAATTGGTGAAAAACAAGATTCTGTGGGCAAAATATTGGATGATGCAGGAATCATCAAAAGAAGATGGAATAGGGCTGAGCCCCGGTGGCGTAGTGGTTGTGCACGGGACTGCGGCCCACTGGGACGGAGGTTCAATTCCAGCAGTGGGGCTGGGCCTCCTACTCCCACCACCGGAGAGCAGTGATGCCCCCCCCCCCCAAAAAAAGAAGATGGAATATACAGTCAACATATCTCCACCCCCTAAACAAAAACTAGTCCACACTCATCCATTTTAAGAGACAGCATCTAATCAAGAAATTATGATAATGAAGGAAGAAGTCCTAGATGCACTGAGGGCATCAGACAAAAACAGGGCTCTATGAATTGACAAGATTCCAACAGAAATGTTTCAATAGGCCGATGAAACACTAGAAGCACTCATTCATCTGTGCCAAGCAATTTGCAAGGCAGATACTTAGTCAACTAACTGGAAGAGCTCCAATTACCCATTTACAACCATTCCAAAGTGACCCCACCGAATGTGGACACTGTCAAATGATATTATTAATATCACATGCAAGTAAAACCTTGCTGAAGATCATTTAACAGTAGTTGCAACAATACACAAAGAGCTGCTACCACTTGAAGCCAGATTCATAAGAGGACATGGAACAAGGTATATCATTGCTGATAACAGATTGATCTAGGCTGAAAACATAGAATACCACCAAGATTTTGGCTTGAATTTGGATTGACTTTGTAAACTATGTTAAATATGGGTAAGCACAGGAATTCCAGAACACTTCATTATACATTGTACTTCAGTGGACAAAGAAAGTTTCCATCAGTGACTGCTGGACATTTCTGGATAAGCACTCCTGGATAAGCCCATCTCGGGTGAGCATCAGTCTTGTCCAGTCTGTCACTAGGAGTTCTGCCATTACTCTGAGGCCAATGTTTTAGGTTCCTCCCAGGTTATTAATGTTGAGAATATACACATCAGAACATATATCAATTCAACAATTTCTACAAACAAGTCTGTGACATCAGTTAGATGCTTCAAGTTGTGCAACCATTCCTTCTCTCCTTTTCTGGATAGTTCCCCCACCCGAAAATCAACTCAGTGGCCCCTTGGCTTTTATCTCTCCTGTTAAGTTGCTGTTGTCAATTTGATCTCATAGAGGTAATTCTTAAAAGGAGCACAATAATCAATGTAGATATCATTTTTTAGCTAAACTCATGGTTTCCATGAGACATCAGGGGGTATTTGGGGGCTAAGGTTTAAAGATTGTTTCAGACCAATGTTTTTTTTTTGGGGGGGTGTTTGTTGAGCTCCCAAGACCCTAGAAAACCTGTAGGGCATGAGGATCCCAAATTCTGCTCTGCATCTCCCCACTTTGGATCAGAATTCTTCAATAAAATCTTTGATCAAAACACTCAGTAAGGATAGTCAGACACCATCCAGTTTTTCTGCTGTCAGGGCAAAGAGGACAGCTGTTTCTCATCCCTTTTCCTTCATGGGTCCTTGGATTCTTGGGTCCAATTACCAGACTGATTGCTGGCAGGAACCTCAGCACTGGAACCCGAAAGGCCACCTGGAACTCATTATCTTTGTGATGTTAGGGTAGAAGAACTCATTGGCTGCCTAGAGCAGTGGTTCTCAACCTGTGGGTCATGACCCCTGTGCGGGTCAAATAACCCTTTCACAGAGGTCACCTGATTCATAGCAGTAGCAAAATGACAGTGGTGAAGTAGCAACGAAAATAATTTTTTGGTTGGGGGGTCACCGCCACACAAAGAACTGTAGGAGGTTGAGAACCACTGGCCCAGAAGGATCCCTAAAGGAGGTCTGCATTCCTCAGGGGGCAGAACAGTGTCCAGAATGGTAGGACATTTACAGAACAGTGTCTGGGTGGAGACCAGCCTTAGTCGAATCCCACAGGTTCAGGATGTGGCAGTGCCACTGTTTCAAGGGACTGAGATGCGAATAGCTGAACATCTGCAGACAGAACAATTGAGTTTTCCCACCCTGCTCCACTCGGGAGCTCCCGGAAAGATGCCATCAGATTCCACTCTAAAAATAAAACAGATGGAATGAAATCAGCCTATGCTAGAATTCAGGATTCCCAAGCATCTGAAGGCTTCCAGTCAACATGCCCTGGCCCGGCACACAGACTCACGGCCAGCTTCCTTGAGTTTTGCTTTTAAGAATGGAAAATGAAGAATTGCGGGCTCCTCACGAAAAGCCTCTATAATAAAAGAAGAGAAAGAAGAAAACCTAAAGTAAACAACCAAGGGGGGGGGGGAAGCAAAACAAAAAAAATGTTGGGGGGGATATCAAAGGACTTTATAGACTTTATGTGAAGGAATGGTACAAATGGAAGAACGGAAGTGGACGCTTGGGTACAATTTCTGAAAAGGGACAGGTCTACCCCACATGCATGTGCGGCCTTGGGGACTTGGGGAAGGCCAGGCTGCCGCTTAGCTCTCTCCGTCACTATATCCCAGGGTGTGCTTATTGAAGAGATACTCGGCCAGGCCAGAATCCGGGGCCCCCATCTTGCGCAGGTTGGTGACCTAGTTGCCCAGTTCTTTGAGGGATGTCACCTGCTCGTCCAGGTCATGTGTCTCGATGAAGTCACGGAGACGGGGGTTGTTCTTGTCTGGGGCCAGTGTGTGCAGCTCCAGCAGGGCCCGGTGGACGCTCTTCTCCAGGTGCAGAGCGCACTCCAGGGCGTTCGCCCGCTCTCCCAGTCCTCACAGTCTGGTTCCTTGATCTCCTGGAGGATGATCCGCCCCCCTCGTTGGTTCTGCAGCTTCATCAGTTTCTCCGTGTGTTCCCTCTCCTCATGAGACGGGTGCAGGAAGTGTTTGGAAAAATTCTTGAGCCACGTCATCCTGGTCGAAGTAGTAGGGCATGGACAGGTAGACATAGGAGGCGTAGAGCTCCAGGTCGATCTGGCGGTGGACGGTGGCCTCCGAGTCCTGGTTGTAATTCTGGTGCACCTGGGAGGGGGACACGGTTGTCATGGTGGCAGTAGTGGCCTGGGGGCGTATGGCTGAGAGGTGCTGTGGGAGGGCGGCCAGTCGGCGGGGGAGCGCTGGGTTCCGTTCAAGCACTGTTGAAGCAGGAGACCCAGCAGCTTGGTGAAGAACGTCTCCAAAACAAAATTAAAAGCCACCACAAACTTCGAGTAAATAGTTACTTTGAGGTAAAGAACCCAAACCAAACAAACTCAACAAAAACACACCAATTAGTGTATCCTCAGAGCGAGTCACGAAGATAGGTCATCCATAAAAAGAAGCTTCTGGCAAAAGAGAAACTAGAAGAGCACGTTGTCCATGACAAATATGGCAGTTAAAATGATAAATGAAATGACAGGAAATCTGGAAAGCTAAAATGGCACGACTCGTCTGGAAAGTTCAATCAAAATACAGAGATAAAGTTAAAAGGAAAGAGAAAGAAGAAAAAACCTACACAGAACCATCCAACTTCCAATGATCAGTCTGTTCAGAAAGAGGAATTCACCTTTCCCCCTTGTTTAGTTCATGATAGTCCGGCACTGGTCATGCCATGCTTACCAGGTGTGTGACCAAAGAAAGCCAGGGTGTTTCAACCACTGCATGTGCATGTAGAAGTTGGACAATGAATGCCCACTGCCTCAGCGTCGGTTCTAAGTCCTGGCTGCACCACGAGACAGGGTGGAAATGTTCCAAAGGATTTCTGAGACTGCAGCTGTGGAGAGCAGACAGCCTCCTCTCTTTCCTGTGAAGTGGTTAATGGGCCTGAACTGCCAACCTTGCAGATAGCAGCCTACTGCATCACCAGGAAACACAGCCATGGTGGCCTCCTGAACCTCTGGGATTCATGGCCATGGAATCACCAGGACCATGAATAAAGAAGACCAAAGAAGAATGGAGGTCTGTGCGCTACAGGTTGTTGAAAAAGAGTGAATATGCCACAGGCTGCCTGGAAAAAAGAAACATCCACCTTGGAAGGCAGGCACTCAGCATGCTCCTTAGAAAGCTAGTGAGGTTTCATCTCATCATACTTTGGACCTGTGGATAGGAAGCACCAGTCTCTGAAGAAGGTCATCATGCTTGGTCAGACATAAAGTCAGTTAAACAGAAGAGGATCCTCAATATGATGGACTGATAGTGGCTGTCACAATGGGCTCAGATACAGCAATGATGGTGAGGCTGGTGCAGAAGGTGGCAGTGCTTCATTCTGCTGTGCACACAGCCACTGTGAGTCTGAGTGACTTAAGGGCGGCTGATACCAATGTGCCTGTGGTTATAATCCCATTGGTTTTCTTTGGTATGCTGACGAGGCAGTGTCAGAGTAAGGTGTGTCTTGAGTCAATTTCTTTTCACACATTTAAAAAACCAAATTCTCACTCTCATGTCATCCATTCTGGCTCATAGAGACCCCATGGAACAGAGTGAAACAGCCCCTCTGGGTTTCTGAGACTAACTCTTTGTGGGAGTAGAAAGCCTTGTCTTTTCCCTGAGGAGTGGCCTGTGGTTTTGAACTGCTGACCTTACAGATAGCAGTCCAATGCCTAACTCACTATGCCAAGCAACGCACAGATAGGAGAAGATGGAAGGCAAAGAATAGGAAGATTGTCTAGGCACAGAAGCTCAAAGGAGACAAATACCTTCCTCCAGAGGTGGGGGGGAGGAGAGAGAGAGAGAGAAAGAAGAAGAAGAAGAAGAAGAAGAAGAAGAAGAAGAAGAAGAAGAAGAAGAAGAAGAAGAAGAAGAAGAAGAAGGAAGAAAGAAAGAAGAAGAAGAACAAGAAGAACAAGAACACGAGAGAAGAGGAGAAAGCTTTCCCGTAGAGCCAACTTCCTAAATTCAGACTTGAAGTTTTCTGTTAGGTGATCCAACAGAAAGCTCAAATTAAAGACCAATTTCACTGATATCACATGCAAGTGAAATTTTGCTGAAGATCACCCAACAACGGTTGCAGATGGATCTTGGCTGAAAGCAGAGACTATTAGAAAGATGTTTACTTGCATTTTTTAATTGACTATGCAAAGGTTTTGGACCATCACAAACCATGGATACCTTGAGAAGAATGGGAATCCCAGAAAACTACATTGTATTCATGCAGACCCTGTAGTGTGTGGATCAAGAAGCAGTTGTGCAAACAGAACAAGGCGATACTGAAGGTTTAAAAATGAGGAAAGAGCCACCAGGGTTGCATCCTTTCACCATGCTAATTCAATCTGTGTGTTGAGTCTATATGAAGCTGCTTGTATGAAGAAGAAGGTGGCCTAAGGTTTGAAGCAAGGCTTATGAACAACCCGTGAGGTGCAGAGGACACAACCTTGCTGGCTGGGAGTAAGGCGGACTTGAGGCACTTGCTGGTGAAGATTGAGGATTGAATGAGCATGGCTTACAATATGGATTACAAACCAATGTAAAGAAGACCTCAATCCTCACCACTGGTTCAAAAGACAACATTATGGTAAATGGAGAAAAGGCTAAAATCGTGAAAAATTTCACCTTTCTTGGATCCACAATCAATGCTCGTGGGAGCAATAGGCAAGAGATGATAAGTTGAGTTACATTATCCTCGGCACGAGATTCTTTGAAGTGTTGGAAATTAAAGATGTTATCCAGGCCATCATATTTTCAAAAGCCTCATCTGAGGAGATAGCCCCCCCAAACCAGATCCCCCACCTCAGGCTATGTATTTAAATGTTTACAAAACAACCTTATCATCTTCAAAGTACAGTCCATCAAACATAACACATTCATCAAATTGGCAAATCCATTCTTTGTTACATTTTTCAAACTCATCGGTTTGGATGACGGACAGCACCTCCCTCGTTTTTTTTCATCACCTCTCCCACGTTGTCAAATGGCTGTCCTTTCATGTCCCCCTTCATTCACAGAAACAAAAAGAAGTTGCACAGAGTGAGGTCAGGTGAGTCAGGTGCGTGGGGCAAGAGAGGTACGCTGGGTTTTGCCCAAAATTGGTGCACTGAGATGACTGCGTGAGCGGGTACATGGCTGGGGTGGCAAAACCGGTCCCCCACCTGCCCAAATCAGGCCTTTTCTGTCTCACAGTGTTATGCCATCTTTGCAGAGAAGCTTGAGTAACACTTTGACCGGGTGGAGCAAACTCCAAATGCACTATCCCCGCATCAAACAAACAAATGAGCATCGGGTTTGGGGGGGCGGGTACCTCCTCATAGATTCTTCTACGGTCTTCCTTATCCAATGCCCGATTTTCACATGCATGCTTTGCGCATGTTGTCAGAAGAGATCAGTCCCTGGAGACAGGCATCCTGCTTGGTAAAGTGTAAGAGCAGCAGAAGAGAAGAACGTCCTCAGTGAGATGAATGGGTACAGCAGCTGTGACAGTGGGCAGCGGGACGATTATGAGGATAATGCAGACAGGGTCAGGCCTCGTCCTGTTGTGTGTTTGGTTGCTTTGGATTAGAACCAACTTGACAGCACCTCACACAAATACGAAGTCAATTCTGATTCTACACAACCCTCTGAAACAGAGTAGAACGACTCCTTAGGCGTTCTGAGGTTGTCAATCATCATGGCAGCAGAAAACTTCATCTTCTTCCCTTAGAGTGGCTGGTGATTAGAGCGGCTATCTAATTCATAACATTTCACTTGAACAAACCCAACCAAATTCACAGCCATAAAGTCGGTTACGACCCCTAGCCACCTCATAGTCCTGTGGGCTCCCCAGACTGTAAACTCTTTCAGGGAGTCAAAATCATGGTCTTTCTCCTGTAATGCCACCTTCCCTCACTGCCATCTAGTTAATTCCAAATCACAGTGACCCTACAGGACAGAGAAGAACTGCCCCTGTGGGTTTCTGGGTGTAAAACTTTTTATGGGAGCAGAAAGCTTCATCTTTCTCCCAAGGCATGGTTGGTGGCTTTGAACTGCTGTCAGCGACTCAACTCAACTCGTTACATCACCAGGGTTCCTCAGTTCAGAATCTCAGGGAAGGTCCGAGGCAACGATAAACAAGACTTCCTGTCATTGACTTTAATGGTGTGTAAATTGATTTAAAGAAGATAAGGGGTCAAAAGAGGCCTCTGGAGAAGAAAGGAAGAAAAACCCCGTTTAACAGGACTTTGCTGGGGACCTAAGTCACCTCCTGTAGACCCAAATCGAATCTTCTCAGAAACATCCTCTCATGAGAAGGAAATCAACAGAGTTAGAAAGAGGAAGTTTAGGTAACACTTCGAGGCAGTTCACTTGGTGCTTTTCTGCTATCAGACCCTTTATTCTTTACCCTGTAATTCTTTATCATGTCAGAGAAATCACAATAAGGCAGGGTTTCTCTAAGACAAAAAAAGTTCTCAAGGAGGAGTTTGGGGTTGTTGTTCTTAAGTGCCATGAAGTTGGTTCTAGTGCATAGAGACTCTCTGTACAATAGAACACACACTGCACAGTCCTGCACCACCCTCACAACTGGTCCTGTGCTCGAGTACGTTGTCACAGCTACTCTGTCAATCCATCTCATTGAGGGCCTTCCTCTTTCGCTGCCCTGAACTTTACCCCCCCCCCACCAAAAAATATTTCTTTCTCCGGGGATTGGTCCCTTCTTATAACATGTCCAAAGCACGTGAGAAGCCTTGCCAACCTAGCCACCCAGAGGCACTCTAATTCTACTTCTTCTGAGACAGATTTGTTTGTTCTTTGCACAGTCCATGGTACTTTCTCTTTTTTGTTTGGTTTTGGGGTAATCACTGCCCTCTGGTGGGAGTAGGAGGCCCAGCCTTGCTCCTGAAAAGCGGCTGCTGGATTTGAACCGCCAACCCAGTGGGCCGCAGTCCTGCACTCGACCACTATGCCACCGGGGCTCAGCCCCCATGTGTTTTCTATATTCTTTTCCAGCACCATAATTCAAAAGCTTTAATTGTTCTTCTTTGGTCTTCTGTCTTCCTTTTCAGGAAATTGAAAATACTATGGCTTAGTTCTTAAAAATAACATCCGCATTCTAACTCTAAAAAGATGTTGTATAGCAGATTTATTCAGCTGTGCAGCAGATGTATCCAATTAACTTACCCATCACTTCATCTCTTGACCGTTGCTTCTTTGAATATTGGTTGTAGATCCAAGCAAGATGAAATTCTTCACAACTTCGGTTTTTTTCTCTTATTGGTCAAGTTGTGAGGATTTTTATTTTCTTCATATTGATTTTCAATCCATACAGTAGGCTAGAGTCCTTGATCTTCACCAAAAGTTCCCTACGTGCTCATTTCCATCAAACAAGGTTGTATTATCTACATTTCGTAGGTTGCTAATAAGTCTTCCGCCAATCCTAACGCCCCATTTTCTTCATGTAATCCAGTTTCTCTGATTGTATGCTAACCACATAGATTGAAGAAGTATAGTGAGAGGATACCATGCTAACACACACTTTTCCTGATGTTAAACCTTGCAGCAGACCCTTCTTCTGTTCAAACTCCTTCTCGATTCATGTACATGTTCCGTAGTGTAGTGTTTGGAGATGCCCATTCTTCTCAAAGCCATCCAGAATTTGTTAACATCATCAATGATATACAAGTAAACATCTTTATACTATTCTCTGCTTCCGTCAAGACGCATCTGACATCAGCCATGCTATCTCTTATTCCCCATCCTCTTCAGAGTCTGGTCGGAACCTCTGTGAGTTCCTTGCAATGTATTGCTGCAACCCTTGTTGGATGGTCATCAGCAAATTTTTACTTGCATGTGACATTAATGACATTGTTCTATAATGTGAGCATTCTGTTGGGTCACCTTTCTTTGGAATGGGTATCAACAACATGCCTTCCGGTGAGTTGGCCAAGTCATTATCTTCTAAATTTCTCATCATAGATCAGTGAGCGCTTCCAGTCCTTCATCAGTTTGTTGAAACATTTCAATGTTTGGAGCCATGTTTTCAGCTAATGCTTTCAGTGCAGCTTGAACATCTTCATTCTGAACCATTGGTTTTTGCTTGTAGGTTACCTCCCAAAATGGTTGAATGTCAATTAGTTATTTCTGGTGCAGTGATTCTGAATTTTTCCAACTTCGTTTCATGCTTCCTATATTGTTCAATATTTTACCCACAGAATCTTTCAATATTGCACTCAAGGCTTGAATATTTTGAGTCCTTTTACCTTTAAATTTGCTGAGCATGTTCTCCTTTGGTTTCCTAGGCCTTTGTACCTTTCGCTATAGTATTTTACCTTATTTTCTCAAGCTGCCCTTTGAAATGTTATATTCAGCGATTTGACTTCATCTTTTCTTTCATTTGCTTTAGCCACTCCAAGATTAAGAGAATGTTTCGACATCTCTCCTGTCATCCACACTGATCTTTCCTGCCTTTTACATGACTTTTTGCTTTGTTCATGTAAAATATTCTTGATGTCCTCCCACAGCTAATCAGGTCTTCCGTTATGAATGTTCAACGCATGAAGTCTGTTCTTGTGATGTTCCCAAAACTCGGGTGGGATACAACACTATGGGGGACAGCATTGGAGACACTGTGTGGAAAGAGTGCCCAGTCTGTCACACACATAGCATGATGAAATGTGAAGGGAGCACAAGAAGGCAGCAAGGGGAGCTAAGTAATGAAGCCCAAGGAGTCCTGAAAATAGACTTCTGACTCCTGGCACAGGGCTTGGCCCCTCTTCAGACTTGATTGGAAAACATTCTTAAGAGTCAGCAGACAGAACTGGAACTATTTATATACCCTCTTATAGTCCCCCCCCTTTTTTTCTTTCTTTCCTTTTTCTCTATATCTATCTATATAAGATAGGCAGGACAAACAATCCTGAGGAGAAAACAATGGGACTGGGACAAGTGGTTCTGGGTACATGGGAGGGGAGGGGCTGCGGAGAGGAAGTGGAGAGTCAGCCAACTCAGGGACAAGGAAACAGTAATGGACTTAGAATCGATGGTGAGGAGGGTGCAGAATGCATGGTCGGGTTTGATCAATTGTAATGTATTCAAGAGGAAATTACTGAGAGTCAAACGGAGGGCAAGCCTGATTGTGGGACAAGAGGAAGTGAAAAGAAATAGAGGAAAGAACTAGGAGGCAAAAGACATTTATAAAGGTACGGGTATGTATATATGTAAATATATTAATAATGAAAAGGATAGAGATCAAATGCATATATTTATATGTTAAGTGTTAAGATAACAGACTGACTTTGGGCCTCTACTCAAGGCCTCCCTAAACATAAGAACACTTTGTTCTAATAACCTGGCACTCTGTGATACTTACCTTTCCAACAGGATCAGTGAAGACAAAGCAGGTGCATAAGCAAATGTGGTGAAGAAAGATGATGGTGCCCAGCTATGAAAAGATAAAGCATCTGGGATCGTAAGGCTTGAAGTAAAACAAGGAACCATCTAGCAGGGAAGCAACAAAGTTCACATGGAAGCAGCACACCAGGCTGCATGACCACAAGGTGTCAACGGGATCAGATCAGGTATGAAAAAATCCAAAGCAATTATAATAATGTGAAGGAGTGTTAGAGTGGAGACCTAAAGCTATCTGTAAACAATTGGACAGTCCCTCACCGAAGGGTCACAGGAAGGGATGATTCAGCCAGGGTGAAGTATAGCACCAGCGAAAAACACAACCTTCCTCCAGTTCTTGAATGTTTCTACCCACCCCACCCCCATCACAATCCAGTTTTACCTTCCAAATCCGACTAGACCAGAGTATATACATTGGTACAGATAAAAGCTCTCAACACATGGAATCTAGGACAGATAAATCCCTGAGGAACAGTAGTGGGACTATCGATGCCATGGAGGGTGGGGGAGGAGGGAGAAAAGGAGAACTGATCACAAAGTTTGATATAAACCCCCACCCCAGGGATGAATAATGGAAACGTGGGTGAAGGGAGATAATAGATGGTGTAAGATGTGAAATAACAACAATGATATATACTTGATCAAGGATTCACAAGGGTGGAAGGATGGGGGAAGGAGGGGGAAAGAGCTGATATCAAGGGCTCAAGTAGAAAGAAAATGTTTCAGAAATGATGATGGCTATATATGTACAAGTATGCTTGATATAACTGAATTGTGGGTTGTTATAAGATCTGTACGAGCCCCTGTGGCAGTTACATCATAATCTGGCAACTTAATCAAAGAGGTGGACTCCAGCCGTCAATCAGGTCATAGTCAATGATGCCTCTGTGTAGGGATGGCCTTTTCCTTTTCCTGAGGATTCTGGGAACTTCTTCTTCCTCCCTGGAGGCAGAACACACCCTGTCTCTGTTTCATATTCTTGCTGACAAGCCACATGGAACTAACTGATGGCAGCCAGAGTCCTGGAGCTGGAGGAGCCACGTGGAAACTCACACCAGCGCTGAGATGCTTCCACCACAGCTGGATCCACAAGACTTTCCACCCACTTGACTGTGATCTTTCTGCATTCAGCATCATTGCATGTGTTGCATGTGTCTGAAGAGGAATTTATAGATTGGTATTGGGTATGTGGACTAATATTGGATTTATGGACTTGATCTGGACTGGGCCGATATGTTTTCTCTATATACCAATATTCTCAGGTATAAAACTCTCTCTTGGGCTGAGCCCCAGTGGCGTAGTGGTTGTGCGCGGGACTGCGGCCCACTGGGACAGAGGTTCAATTCCAGCAGTGGGGCTGGGCCTCCTACTCCCACCACCGGAGAGCAGTGATGCCCCCCCCAAAAAAAACTCTCTCTTACATACATATGTCTCTGGATTTATTTCTCTAGTCAACCCAGACTAACACAACCCCAGTAAAATGATTAATAATAATAGAAAATCAATGTGGGATAGACTCAGCAAAACATTTTGCCCCTAGTGGACTTATTTTCATTTTTTTTCAGTTTCAACCTGAACTTTTATATGAGCAATTGATGGTCTAGTCCACAGTTAGCCCTGGCCTGGTTTTAGCTGCTGGTATTGAGCTTCTCCAGCTCAGATGTAGTCAATTTGATTTCTACAAGCCACAAGAAGAGAAATGCATGTGCATAATGGTCATTTGCATTGCGATTTGCTATGAAAAGTCATTAGTGTTGTGTCTATTATCATGTGATCTTCACTTTAGTTTCTATCCCCAAAGCCACATTTTCCAATTATTGTACCTTTTTTTTTTTGTTTTCTACTTTAGTATTTAATCACTGTGTTAGTCTGGGTAGACTAGAGAAACAAAATTCATAGACACTCACAGGAGTATAAGAAAGAGGATTATATATAAGAGCAATTAGATATTGAGAAAAAATCCCAGCCCAGTCCAGATCAAGTTCATCAGTTTGATACTACCCATATGGCCAATACCAATCTATGACTTACAATTCAGATTTATGAAACACATACAATGCCACTGAATGGAGGAAGGTCACAGGCAGTGGGTGGGAGGTCTTATGGACCCAGTGGCATTAGAATAAAGTGATCAGATTTTAAGCGGGACACCATTGACCCGGGGGGCGGGGTAGTTCTTGATTAAAAATTTGGTCTGTATGGAACAACGAAAACGTTCATAGATTGCAAAAATAGCATTATGATATATTTATTTAATTTTAAAATGCCACAGGACATGGGACAAATGGTTAAAACGTGGGACTCTGGTCACCTTACATTAGAAGCATCTCAGCACTGGTAGGGGTCTCCACATGCCTTCTCTAACTCCAGAGGTCTGGCTTCATCAGCCTCTCTCCATGTGTCTTTTCCACAGGGATGTCTTTAAGGGAGTGAGCAGAGAAAGAGAGTGTCTTCCACCTCCAAGGAGGAATATTGGAGTTCCCAGAATCCTCAGGAGAAGGCCATACCCACACAGAAGCCTCGGTGGCTATCTCCAATTGACAGGCTAGACGCCACCTCTTCACTCTTACTTCTCTCAAAGTGAAAATGATTATATAACTATCAAAAATCATCATCATCATCATCATTTTTTAAAGATCATTTTATTGAGGGCTCTTACAGCTTTTGTAACAATCCATACATCAATTGCATCAATGTACATATGTTGCCATCATCATTTTCTAAACACTTACTTTCTATTTGAGTCCTTGGTATCAGTTAAGCAGCAATAATTAGCAATGCATCTTGATTGCATGTTTGATTAATTTGATTTCTGTGTATTCCATCTGGAGAAGTCCATGTGTGTCGTTGCCTTTTGTATTATTGAAAAAGGTATTTGCTATAAACAAGTTGCTGGTCTTGCATGATTCTATTATGTGATCTCCAGCTCTATTTCTATTACAAAGGCCATATTTTCTACCATTGGTTCTTCTTTGTTTCCAACTTTTGGATTCTAATCATAAATTATCACTGCATCTTGATTGCATGTTTATTCAACTTCTGACTAAAGATATTGGTAGAATTCTTCCATTTCTTCATCACTAGCTTTTGTGGTTTAGGTTTTCAGTATGTGAAAATGCTTCGGAGTTATGTAAGAAGTTTTCAGTGATAACTCCCTCTGAAATGAGACACCCCGTCCTTCTTTGTTGTGTGTTCTTAGTGTGGAAGCTCCAGTAGAACCTGTATACTTTGGGTGACCCTGTTGGTATTTGAAATACTGGCAACACAGCTTCCAGCATCATAATAACATACATCATCACAGCACAACAAGCTGACAGACCAGGGGTGATTACATGCATGTGAAAGTTGGACATTGATTAAGGAAGACTGCAGCAGAATAGATGCATTCAACTTGTAGTGCTAGAGAAGAATGTTGAAAGCACTACAAACTGGAAAAGGAATCTGGATGGGAAGAAGTAGACCAGACCACTCCTTAGAGACAAGAATGGCAAGACTTTGTCTTACATACTTTGGACACATCGTCAGGAGAGACCAGTCTCTGGAGAAGGGCATCATGCTTGGTAAAGTGCAGGGTTAGCAAAAAAGAGGAAGGCCCTCAGTGAGATGAACTGACACCATGGCTGCATAAATGGGCCTGGGCACAGGAATAATTGTGAGGTTGGCACAGGTCCATGCAGTGATTCCGTTGTGCATAGAGTTGACACCATGGCACCTAACCCCAACCCCAACAATTTTTGTGCATCCATTTGAATAATAATTGTACTGATTGGGCTTCTTCAAATGCCAATGGATACGATCCTATCATCCTCAGCATTGTACTTCAGTACTGAAGCTGCAATGTCTTTTTTAACAGTGAGCGCCACACCATTCCTCTTGATTATTCCAAGAGTTCATAAAACATATTATTTTCTGATTCAAAATGGCCAGTACCAATTCATTTCAGTTCACAAATACCTGGGATATTGATCTTCATGTGTTTCATTTCATTTTTGATGATTTCCAATTTTCCTAGATTCATACTACACACTTTGCAAGTTCTGATCATTAGCAGATTTTTTGCAGTCATTTCTTCTCACCTTGTGTGAAGATTCATCCGCAAATGAAGACCCCAATGCCTCCATTCCTGCAGGCTTTAAGCAACTCATGTCACCACAGTCAACTCCACTCTGAGAAAACAGCTCCTCCTCAATTATTTTTCGAGTGCTCTCCCACCCAAGGGACCCATCCTCTGGTACTTTCTCTGACAATGTTCTACTTCCATTCATTACGTCTTCAGTATTTGACAATGTTTAGAAGCTGTGCACAATGTTTTCAGGGGTTACTTCCTGGGAAGTGGGCAGTCGGTTCCTTCTGTGTTGTCTGTTCCTCGTCTAGAAGCTCCTCTGAGACCTGTCCACTTCAGGTGACACTTCTGACATTTGAAGTACCAGTGACATAGCTTCCAGCATCATACCAACACATAAGCCACCATGGTACCACAGACTGACAAGGTGTGGTACTTTGAGATAGGCTTTGAGACGTCCTTTTTGAGGATCAGTGCAACACCACTCCTCTTGATTGTTTCAGCCCTACAGTAAACGATAAGGTTTTATGATTCAAGGTGGCCAATGCCTGTCCATTTCCATTCATGAATGCCTAGCATACTAATTTTTATGCGTTTCACTTCATTGTCGACAATTTCCTATTTTCATAGATTCACAGTTCAAACATTCCAAATTTTGATTATTAAAATTGATGTTTGCAGGTGTTTCTTCTCATTTTGCATCCTGTCCTGTCAGTAAATGAAGGTCCCAAAGGCTTCACATCCACAGGCTTTACCCATCTACTTCTGAGGGGCTCATCTTGTAGCACATGCTCTAACAATGCTCTGCTTATTTTCTTGAGGTTTTTAGTATCTGACAATGTTTCAATTCTGTCCATAAGGTTTTCATCAGCTAATTCCTCAGAAGTGGACAATGTACTCCTGCTACCTAGTTTGGAAGCTCTGCTGAAACCTGTTCACTTGCCCTGCTGGCATTTGAAAGAGTGGTGACATCACTTCCAGTATCAGAGCAACACACAAGCCATTACAGGTTGACAAAATGACAGGCAATTGGTGGGCTTCAGTAACCTCCCAGGCGCCAACATCTGAGAATATCAGAGACATTCTCTCATGGGGGAGAAATAAATAGATTTAGAAATAGATGGCTTCGGTGACACTTCTAAACTCGATAACTACCAGTGGACTACATGCTTTTCTTCTACCACCACCCACACTGCTCTTTAATAAGTAATTCTTCATCACATCAGAGAAACCACCAACACGGCGGCTTCTCTGTAAGACAATAAAGCTCTCCAACAGGAGATTCAGGGTTACCAAGAAAATAGGAAAAAGGTGAATGGCAGGGTTGAAGAACAAAAAGAGGAGAAAGCCACATTAGAAGCAAAGTACACATAGATCTCCCCAGTAGACACACCCATGATCAAGAAGGGAGTGCAAATGAAAACACAAAGGAGTAATAGGGAAAGCAACGCCCCAAACATTATAAACAAGAGGGATCTAATATCTGCATAACTGGGATTTCACAGAGGTGATCAGAAATGAAGACACAAAGGAATAGTCGGGAAAGTGTGTCAGTCCGGGTAGACTAGAGGAAGAAATTTCATAGACACGCATATCGATATAAGGAAAGGGTTTATATGCAAAAGGAATGTGACACTGAGAAGGCATCCCAACCCAGGCCAGTTCAAAGTCATAAGTCGGATATTAACCCATATGCCTGAAATCAGTCTATAAAGTCTCCTTCCGACTCACAAAGTCACAGGTCAGTGGTTGCAGAATCCCGGCACTGGCAGGGGTCTCCTCATGGACCCTCGCTTTCAGGTCTCAGGATCCATCAACAGCATGCCACTCCAGCTTCAGAGGTCTGCCTCCATCAGGGCAAAGCCGTGTGGTCTCTCCACTGGCTCCTCCAGCTTCTCGGATGCTGCCATCTTGTCTTTTCCATGATTCATCGCCTCTGAGACTAACTCCCAACAACTGGGGGAGATAGCTTCTCATCTTCAACGAGGGAAATATCACAAGATTTCCCAGAAGTCTCAGGAGAAAGCCATGCTCACATAGAGGCCTCACTGACTACTCAATGGCTATCTCCAGATTAACAGGCTAGACTCCACCCTACATTTCAATCGTAAACTTAACATAAGCACATGACTGCCACAGAAAGCAATGCCCCAACCACAATAAACAAGAGGAGTCTAAGCTCTGCATAACTGGAATTTCACAGAGGTGATCAGAACAAGCAGCTTAACTGAAAGAAGGCCTTGAATCTGCAGGTTAGAAGCACCGGCTCCATCTGAGGAAAATTAATCTGAGTGACCAAGAAGGGAAGAATCTAGAGCAGCACTCAACCAGGTGACAATGAGCCGGGCCATACATAAAATTTAAGGGAAGGAAGGGGGACTCACTCATGAGTTTTATAGCCTGTCAAGTTGTACTTTAATTATAATATCTACTGACAGCAGTTCTCAAACACAAAAGAACTTGGGGTTCTCCACCTCCTGTAAAAAACAAACAAAAGATCTTTCTGCTGAAAACCAGTCACCAAACAATAAATACCATAAGAACTCAGTAAGAGAATCGGGGACTTAAAAAAAGAGTGAAGCCGATTATGTTAAATATACAATTTAGACTAAACAGCTGTGTAATTTGTGGTTAAAGAACAAAATGTAAGCATCACGAAGTCTTTACGGTGTAGAAAATTACCATATCCATAGCAAAAATCAGGAGGTGTAGCAAAGAGCATGGAAAACACTTCCAGGCATATGGACTTATTCATCTTGAATAGTAGCAAAATCATCACGTGTTTAAAAAATGAAATGCAGATTTTAAAAAGCAAGCAGCATTCCAAGTTATTAATTTTTATATTCATCCTTTATATATTTGTGTACATTTTATGTATTTCATACCTTAATGGGCATATAAGAATTTTTGTTGTATAAACAGCTTAAGTTTTTGTTAAACTTATTAATTTTACCTAAAAATTCCACTTTTGTTTGTTCATCTTTTTAAAAAGATATATAACTCAGGTTACTATTAAGTTGAATTTGAGATAGGGAGATTATCTGAGTGGACTTAACCTAATGTGAGCCCTTGAAAAGCAGTGTTTTCTTCGGATGATAACAGAAGAGGAAGTCAAAGATATATGGAGCCAGAGAGATGATCCTCTTGCACTCAATGCAAGTGAGATATCTGACTGCTGGATTTGAAAAGGGCAGGGCCCACATGAAAAGGACCCCTAAGAATGGCCTCTAGGCTATAAGAACAAGTCTCATCTGAAGGTCAGCAAAAACACAAGGACTTGAGTCCTTCAATGACAAAGATCTGAATTTGTCCAACAACTCGATTGAACTTTAAAAAAAATCATTTTATTGGGGGCTCATACAACTCTTATCATGATCAATACATCCATCTATTGTATGCAGACCACATTTGTACATTTGTTGCCATCATCCTTCTTAAAACATCCTCCGTCTACTTAGGCCCTTGGTATTAGCTCCTCATACTTCCCTTCCCTCTCCACTCCCACTCCTTCATGAACCTTTAATAATTTACAAATTATCATTATTTTGCCATATCGTACACTGTCTGATGTGTCCCTTCAGCCACTTCCCTGGTCTCTGTACCCCAGGGAGGAGGTCATATGTAGATCCCTGCAATTGGCTCCCCCTTTCTACTCTACCTTCCCTCCACCCTCCCGGTATCACCACTCTCACCACTGGTCCTGAAGGGATCACCTGTCCTGAATTCTCCATGTTTCAGGCTCTTAGCCATACCAGTGCACGTCCCCTGGTCTAGCCGGTTTTGTAAGGTAGAATTGAGATTATGATAGTCGGGTGGGGGGGGAGGGGAAGAGCATTTAAGAACTGGAGGAAAGTTGCATATTTCATTGTTGCTACCCTGTACCTTGACTGGTTCATCTCCTCCCTACGACCCCTCTATAAGGGGATGTCGCTTCACCTACTGATGGACTTTGGGTCCCCAATTTGTACTCCTCCTCATTTATAATGATATAATTTCTAGTTCTTTGAAACCTGATCCCTTTGACACCTTGTGGTCACACAGGCTGGTGTGCTTCTTCCATGTGGGCTTTGTTGCTTCTGAACTAGATAGCCTCTTGTTTACTTCAAGCCTTTAAGACCCCAGACAGCATCTTTTGATAGCCGGGCACCATCAGCTTTCTTCGCCACACCTGCTTATGCACACATTTGTCTTCAGTGATTTTGTCAGGAAGGTGAGCATTATGGAATGCCAATTTAATAGAACAAGGTGTTCTTGCATTGAGGAAGTACTTGAGTGGAAGTCCAATGCCTACCTTTGATTGAACTTTTTAAGTGGGTTCTTTCCAAGAGCTTCTGGATAGGAACTCAGTCTATGATACGCTCATTTCATTCTTTTGAGATCTTAAGCCTGGTGGCATCTGTCCCACAGAATTGTGAAATAATAGATATGTGTAGTTTTAAGCTGCTAAGTTTGTAGACATGTGTACACAGCAGTGCTGTTGGCAGGTGCTCTTGTATCAGCTCCAACTCATTGTGGCTCAGAAACAAATACCGTCCACCCCTGAGACATCCTCACAGTCATTGCTATGTTTAGGCCCATGGATGCAGCCACCATGTCAACCTATATGGCTGAAGTTCTTCTTTGTCACTTACCCTCTTCTTTATTAAGCATGCTGCCCTTCGCCAGGTGTAAGCACCTCCTGATAACATGTCCAAAATGCCCAAGTCACACTATCCTCAATTCTAAGGAGCCTTTTGGCAGTACTTCTTCCAACACATATTTGTTTGTAATACAGTCTAGCTTCTTGGATTATTCATTCCAGCCACAGATTTAATTAATGTATGAATGAATATAATCATGACCCACACCTTCATTTTTTTAAAATCATTTTATTGGGGGCTCATACAACTCTTAGCACAATGCATCCATTGTATGCAAAGCACATTTGTACCGTTGATGCCATCATCATTCCCAAAATATTTTCTTTTCACTTTAAGCCCCTGGTATTGGCGCCTCCTTTTTCCACTCCCTTGCCCCCTTCCCTATAATTTTGTCTTGTCAAACGCTGTCTGATGTCTTCCCTCACCCACTTCCCTGTTGTCCGTGCCCCAGGGAGGAGGTTATATGTATATCCTTATAATCAGTTTCTCCTTTCTACTCCACCCTCCCTCCATCCTCCCAGTGTCGCCACTCTCCCCACTGGAAGGGATCATCTATTCTGGATTCCCCATATTTCCTGTTCCCATCTGTACCAGTGTACATCCTCTGGTCTAACTGGATTTATAAGGTAGAATTCAGATCATGGTAGTGGGAGGGAGGAAGCATTTTAGAACTAGAGGAAAGATGCATATTTCATCGTTGTTACATTGTACCCTTATATTCTTGTTCTGTTTAAGAGTCTGTCTTTGGTCTGGGTACAGACTCCACATAAGCACAACTAACTACTCTTGAATTCCTGTACCTGGCATAGATATCCATAATTTTGCTATGCCTCACAAAATCAAAAGTCTTTGCAAAGTCAATTAAACATGGCAAGCATCTTCCTGGCATTCTCCATTTTAGTCAAGATCCATCTGACATCAGCAATAATATCCCTCATTTCATATCCTCTTCTGGATCTAGCTTGAATTTGTGGCACTTCAGATGTTCTGTTGCAATCCTTTTAGGATCGACTTCAGCAAAATTCTACTTGTGTGTGGCAGCCATGATACTGTTTCATAATCTATGCACTCTGGTGGATCACCTTTCTTTTGAGTAAGGGTAAATAGAGATCTGTTCTTGTTGGTTGCCCAGATAGCTAGCTTCAAAATTTTTGGTAGAGACTAGTGAGTGCTTCCAGAGCTGAGTCCATTTAATGAAATATTTTGATTGGTTATCTGCCAATTCCTGGGACCTTGTTTTTCACTCATGTCTTCAGTGCAGCTTGGCCATTTCCCTTCAATACTATGAGTCCATATGCTACCTCTCGAAATGGCTTAATATTGACCAATTCTTTTGAGGACAATGACTCTGCATATTCCTTCCATCTCCTATTGGTGCTTCTTGAGTTGCTCAATATATTGGCCACAGAGTCCTTCAATATTGCAACTTGAAGCTTAATTTTTATCTTCAGTTCATTGAGCTTCAGACATGCTGAATGATCCCAGCTTTCTTACAATATTTTGTCTTCTTGAGGTGCCTTTTGAGCTCTGTTCCGCTCTTACAACACCCTTTCTTCTGTTCTGCTTTAGTTGCTCTGCATTTGTGTGAGGTTGGGTCTCTAGAGAAGCAAAATCAGTGACACTGGTCTGTGTACATAAAGAAAGTAACTTATATCAAGAAAGTTGTTATATCACACAGTTATTATAGGAGGTACGCTCCCAAAACTGGACCAAAGCTCTGCTGGGCAGAACTTTCATAGTATGAACTTTTCCCACTGGGTGAGCTCTGAGTTAGTGCACATAGTGGAAGGTTCTCTCTGGTCACAGTGAATTTTTTTGTAAAAGCAGTTTTGCTCAAACCTCATTTTTTTTTTTTTTGTGATGGGTGATTTAAGAGAACAGCGTGCTACTGAGAACTTTTGTTTCTTGCTCAGGAAAAACATCACAGAAATGGTTGTGATGTTGAAGACAGCGTATGAGGACAGGGCTATGGAAAACTCAAGTGTACAAATGATTTTCTCCTTTAAACAAAGGTGAAATGTCAATTGATGACAAACCTCCTTCTGGACATCCATCAACTTCCCAAACAGATGAAAATGTCAACTCATAGTTTGTTCCACCAGGTCAGACTGTTAACCAAGCTTTCTAGTTAGAGGTTCTGAAAAGATTGCATAACAGTGTGGGGGCAAAAAATGCCTGATTTGTAGCTGACAGGGGCTTGGTTTTACCACCACAACAATGTATCTACTCATGCAGCAGTCTCAGTACACCAGTTTTCGGCAAAAAAGAACAACAACAACAAAAAAAACAACAGCATGCCTTTCTTGTCCCACACACCTGACTTACCCGCTCTCAATCCATGGACTTCTTTTTGTTTCCATGAATGAAGAGGGACATGAAAGGACAGTGATTTGATGATGTGGAAGAGGTGAAGAAAAAAAAACAAAACAAAGGAGAAGCCATTAGCCATCCAAACAGATGAATTTGAAAAATGTTTCAAAGAATGGAATCACACAGGTTTGTTGAATGCATTAAGTATATTTGAAGGTGATAAGTTTGTATTATAAAATATTAAAATACATAGCCTTGAAAAAAAATTCTATTTGCGAGGAGTACCCCCTCATAGAAGCAGGTTAAGTCCAGTGTGGTTCAAGTCTGTGGGTCAGATGTGAAGCTGGAAGCTTTTCCTGATTTGTGTAGCTGCTGGGGTTGACAAGCCAGGAAATAGAAGACAAAACCAGGAAGTCTATAGGCTGGTAGAAGTATAGGAGAATGAATATAAGGTCAGCAAGTCATGATCATGGCTGCAAAGTTGGATAAATCGAGAATTGGCAGGCAATATGTCAGTCTGTTGATAGCTCTCAGGAGCAACAGGCAATGTGGCAGGTGTCTAACTGAAGTACAAAGAATTGGTAGTTCATGAAACAGGAACAGCCTCCAGACCAGCAAGAAGGAGAGAAGCTTTTCCACAGAGCCTGGTTAAATAGGAGGAGACCATACTCCCAAGAAAACTACTTTTCTTTTTTCTAATCATTTTGTTGGGGGCTCACACATCATTTCTCACAATACATAAATAACATATATTGTGCCATACTTCTTCGCACGCCAGCTGCTGTCATCATTCTCTGAACCTCCACCTTACCACCCGAGCCCCTGACATCAGCTTCCCATACTTTCCCCTTCATCCTTGCTCCCCACTCCACCAACTCTCAATACTCTAAATTATTATTGTTTTGTCATAACTTACACTGCCTGATGTCTTCCCATACCCTCTTCACCAATGTCTGTCCCCTCGGTAGTAGGTTATGTGTAGATCCCCGAAGTTGGCTCCCCACTTTTCCTCCACCCATCCAGTAGCTCCACTCCTACTACTGGCCCCAAGGGGTTCATCTGTCTTGGGTTCCCCGAATTTCCATTTCCCATCTCCACAAGTGTACCTCCTCCACTCCACTGGATTTGTAAGATAGAACTGGGACCATGGCATTGGGGGGAGGAAGGCTTCAGAAACTAGAGGAAAGTTGTATGCTTCATCACCACCTCACTGGCCTGTCTCCTCCCCACGACTCTCCTGTGAGAGGGTGTCCAATTACCCACATTT
The DNA here is from genome assembly GCA_004026705.1 of Nesogale talazaci. NCBI lineage: Eukaryota > Metazoa > Chordata > Mammalia > Afrosoricida > Tenrecidae > Nesogale > Nesogale talazaci. The sequence continues at coordinate 146,972 of PVJH01000828.1, read as the reverse complement.
CAATTGCATCAGGGCTGTTATGTGAGGAGGAAGACTACTTCTCCCTGATCCTGTTACAATTGGTTTGTCCATGGCAAAGCAGGTAGCAGATTCCATCATGGAGTTGACTACATCATGCTAGGTCACAGCACGGAGAAGGCTTCCATGGCCAGAACACTGAGAATCCTGTCCCAGGCACGTTGGCAAAAACCAAACTATCACAAGTCTCTTCTGGCATCCATTTTGGCCTTTTCTTTTTTGCTGTCTCTCTAATGACCTTTTCTTTCTTCGTGTATGATGTTCGAAATAACCACAGGCATAGAGGTTAGGATTTACAATGTGTGTGTGTGTATATATACACACACACACACACATACATATATTTGCGGTGGGGGGGAAGCATGCATAACCCCATGAGTAACACCTGTTGATGTGTTTCAAGAACTCATACCAAAGTCTTGCCATCCTTGCATCTAAGAAGCATTCTGAGTGTATATCTTTTCAGAAAATAATGAATACAGTGATGCAAAACAATGAAAAAAGTGTTCACCATATACACTTGTCTGGCCAAGGAGTGCATTTTTTTTTGTCAGAGTGATTGGTATAAGTCCGAGAATGATTAAGGACTACTGGCATCAAACCAAGATTTTCTTCTTGATGTGATTAGGAATCATTAAAAAGAACCACTTTTTCATTACACTATGTGGTATAATTAAATGACTGCTCACGGACAACCCACGTTAGACCCTCAGGTAACTTGGCTCCTCTTTCCCCTTTGGGAAACATCACCCTAATCCAAGGACCATCGATCTGGTCCTGAGAACTGTGCACTAAGCTCTCTGGAGGATGCAGGCAGCGCTATCAGCTGTCTGCACATCTCCCATTCCAAAGCAGATTGTGCAGGCTTTGGCAGGCATGGCTCATAGTTTGTGATTTGAGTTTCTTTGTTTCCTTAGACATAGGGCTTCCTTAGAAAAATAAAATTATATAAATGAATTATGTAATTGGAACACCAGCCAGGCACCAGCTGCCGCTGGGTTGATGCCGACTCTAGGGGACCCTGTGGGTTTCAGAGTAAAGCTGCACTCCAAACTGTTTCCAAGGATGTGTCCTTTTGGAAGCAGGTCGCCAGGCCTTTCTTCCAAGGCACCTCCAGGACCCTTCAGCTGCCGGTCTTTGGACTAGTTGCCCAGCACTTGACTGCCCTGTCCGGGGACACCTTTGCGAAACCATGACCCCATTAATGAGTAACAAGAGGGGAGAGAGAATCTCAGAAGACCGGAAAGCACAAATAAAATACAGAAAGCCTCTGGCTGAGTTTAGTTTGTACAGTTGACTCACAAGCATCTGTGCACGAGTAGCGAGTTCTTTCTACCCTTCTTGGAAGCTCAATCCCACTGAAACCCCTGCTGTGGAGCCCACTCTGCCTGATGCATCGTGACCCCATGCGACAGAGATAAGAACTGAGTATTCTTCGGCAATTCAATTTCTGTGCTAGCGGCCACACTGAATTTGGCAGGGGGTGGGGGGTGGGGGTGGCGGCTGGCACACAATCATGATGCCTGTTTTCTGAAATTTTTGATGGCGAATAAGTGATTTGTTGGCAATGCAAAGAAAGAGAGAAAAGGGAGAGGGGCTTTTTGTTGTTGTTGCGTTTTCTGTAGCAAAGAACGATTTCAAGGGAAGCAGTGGAAGGGAGTGAGGCTGTCTTCATTGCCTTTCGCTGGATATATAGAGGTGTGTGCATCCGGGGGTGGGGAGTGTCTCCAAAAGCTGAGAGAAAAATGGAGTGACAAGGTGATGGCATGGTTCGAAGCCCCTTGTATGGACTGAAGTGCATCCCTCTGTGGTCCCACCGAGCTGATGCTAGTTGGCACAGGTGCACAGAGTGGGGGAGTGGACCTCATACTCTTCTGAGTCCACTTAGCCTCCGTTATCTGCTGCTGCCGCTGCTGTGAGCTGACATCTGGTCAGCCACCAATGAATGACAACCTGTCACGCTCCTTGGAAGGAAATGCTGCCCAGTCCCACGCCACCCATGCTGATTAGACTGTAGAGATCCACAGGGTGTTCATAGGCTGATGTGGGGAAAGTAGGTCAATAGGCCTATCTTCCTAATCTGTGTCAATCTGGACGTTCTGCTGAAACCCAGGTAGCATCACAGTGACACACAAGCTGCCTTAACAGACTGGTAGTGGCGGGGCAGACAGTGCATTGGCTGGGACTCAAACTCGGGTCTCCTGCCTGGGCTGCATAATGTTGCCCTGGACCTAGAGGAAGCTATCTATCGATCATCTATCTACCTACCTAGCACACAATCACACGATGTCTGCTTTCTGAAATTTTGGGCGACAAATAAATGATTCGTTGGCAATACAAAGAAAGAGAAAAAAAGGGAGAGAGACTTTAAAAATGTAAAAAAAAAAAAAGTTTGTTCAGGAAGAGGAAATGAGATTGGTGAGCATTAGGCTAGCCTCTGCCACATCCTGGTTAAAAATCTAATCATTTTTCAGGACTCAGCTTAATGAACACTTCCTTAGAGAGACCGTTCATGCAACTTCAGTTGGCACGCCCTGATACAGCCTGGGGGCGCCGGGGCGGTGGGGTGGCGATGCGCTACACATGCTCTGCATGGTGGGAGCAAGGCTGTTAGACTCAGAAACCCACCCGGGGTCACCATGCGCCAGCTTGAACCCCAAGGCAGGGAGATGTCATCACCTTGTGATGACCCTTCACTGCATGATCCCAATGGAAACTCTCCATCTCTTTATGCAGTTATTCAATACACATTGTTGTGTCAGACTTTAGGCTCTCTGATCGAGGACTGTGTCGGTTTTGCGCCCACGGGGCTTGCGGCAGCGTCACTAGGTGCCGTCCAGGCTTCACGTCTTTAGCAGATAAGGAAAGGTTGGAGCTGGGCGCTCACCCCGAGGCACCTCCGAGGAGAGGCCTGGCGTTCGGATTAAAACAGTCACTGGAAACCGCCCAGAGCACAGCCCTGCGGCAATCAGGCCGGGCCCCCCATGAGTGGGGAAGGCGCTTGATGGCGACGGGCACGGGATACTTCTGGCTGGACTTCTTCGGAGAGCCTTTGGCGCACTCGCGTGCTCGGCCGCAGCATCCTTCAGAAAGAGCGCCAAGCCTTTGGCTCGCTGGCGTTTGGACAGCTCATCAGGAGGGACGAGGGCCTGGTGAAGCACCTCGCGCTTGGCAAAGGAGAGGGGTCTCTGAAAGGGGAAGAGACTGCAACAGGGGACCCCAACTAAGCAAGGGCTGTGAAGATGGCGGAGGGCTGGTCAGTGATGTGTTCCGTTGTCCCTGGGGTCCTTACGCGTCAGAAGAGACTCCCGCCACCACGACAGCAAGGGAGCACTGTGAGCAGAAATGGACCCGACACCACGCAACAACACCAACCCCTGCTGCTGGTATGTCTGTCTTAAACCCACCTCCCACGCCACACCCAGTGCTGCGGAGTCATTGTTTCTGACACACAGTGACTCTGGAAGACCCAGGAGACCACCACGGATGGTCTTCACTGAACCAGAGGGGCCATACGTTCTTCCCGAAGAAGGCTGCAGGGTCCACACTTTTGATTAGTCATCAAACTCTTCAACCCGGGTACGAGCCGGCCTCCCAAGTCTTCTTTTAAATATTTTAAAAAGTTATCGTGACATATAATTCACATCACATACAGTTCGCTCATTTAAACATATTAAAAAGATTTGTACAATTATCACTACACTACAATCAGTTTTAGAGTATTGTTCCTCCTCCCTTTTTTTGTTTATACTTATTAGTATTAGCTCATCATTTCTTCCCTGCCACAATCCCAAGAAACTACGAACGCAGTTACTTTTTCTGTAGAGAAAAAAAGTAGCTTATCCTGGATGTCGTAGAGAGCAAAACACGAAAAAGCAAAAAAAAAAAAATTTAAAACAAAACAAAAAATCTGAAACCAATAGGAAAATAAGACACAGAGAAATCTCACATAGAAAATAAAACTCAGTTAAAAACAGGGCAGAAAATAACGTAAGGGCAAATTTAAAATGGATCAAAAGGGAGAAGAAATGGTAAGGTGTTAAATTTGAACAGAATCACATCTGAATTAGTCAACTTTCCAATGCACTCTTTCTGGTAGCAAGCCTATTCACATCTCTGGTGACTGATCAGAGGAAATTCTCTGGAATAGTGATCCTGTAAATGGACTTTGGGCTTGCACTGTTATCCATAGTCTTCTGCAAATTAGATACTCAGAATTAAAATTTAGTATTGTTTCCTCTGCTGACCTTGGATCTTATTAATTTCAAGGGTTGCCATTTCTATCACATCTACACTTTCAGTGGGTTGTCCCAATAACCTCCTTATCCTAAAAGCTCTCCTCAGTTACTCTCCTGGAGATAACTGCTATCCTCTGCAATTCTCGAATGCATTCTATATTTATTTTAATCTAACTCCTCCTGATCTTCCAGTTTCTGGTATAGTATGATTCTCCCATCCGTTGAAAATTGACTAGCAGCAGGGATTGTATTATTTATACGTCAGACAAAGACTAGCTTTCAACATAGATGGTACCTCCATGAAAACACAAATCCTCACAAATGGCTCAACAAGCAACATCCCGATAAAGAGAAAATATTGAAGTTGTCAAGGATTTCGTTTAACTTCGAGCCACAACAGTGAAAAGCTGCAGTTAGCAAGTTAAATGATGCATAGGGGTTGGGCAACTCTGCTTCAAAGATCTCTTTCAAACGTTAAAAAGAAATAAAGGCGTCACCTTGAGGACTAAGGTGCACTTGACCCAAACCATGGTACCTCGAACCTCCTGATGCACAAGCCAAGGCTGAACAGTGATTGAAGGAAGATTAACGAAGGATTGAAGCCTTTGGGTTATGGTGTTGGAGGAAAATATTACCTATACCAAACTACCAGGAGAACGAACAAAGCCATGTTGTTAGAAGTACAGCCAGAATGCTCCTTCTTAGAAAAGAAGATGGCTAGAATTCTCCTCACTTCCCTTGAGTATGTTGTCGGGATGCCCCAGTCCCTGGACAGCACGTTTGGTAAAGCAGAGGGTCAGTGACACCGAGCAAGATCGCCACAGAGGCTGCAACAATGGGCTCACCCATAGCAAGGGTTCTGAGAATGCCCAAGGACTGGGCAGTGTTTTCTTCTGTTGCCTGTGTGTCGCAACGAATGGGAATAGTTCCATAGTCCTTTCGGCATCTAGGAAGTGCTTGTATAAAGTGGACTCTTAGATTGCGACATTTGTAATGACAATGAAATAACCGTATTTAGGCACAAAGTCCATTTAAGCTGGTGCTCACCAGATTGAATCATGTCTCTTCTGAGCACCTTGTCTCCCAGGTGTTCACAAAGGTGCGGGTCGCAATCCAGGAGCCTGGGTTACATGTAAACACGTGGGTGAAGAGCACTTCCCTCCGACCCCGCCTCCTTGCACGGTGATTGGCGGGCCAGTCGTCCCAATCAGCTTTCCCCGCCTCTTTCAGCCCTAGCCAACCAGGGACTCCAAAAGCTCCTGGCTACTAGATACTGTTTACTAACAGATCGAAGCTGGGGAATAAGGGGTGTGACCGTTCTGGGGAAGGTCAGGGAAAGGAAGACCCTGAGTGCGCGTGCGCAGCAAAGGAAATAGGCGTGGCAGCACTTCAGGCTCCCACCAATCGGAACGGTCGCGGTCCTCCTTCTCCTGCCTCCCCGCCAAGCAACAATTCGAGGAGGAGGGCGGGGCGCCCCGGGAAACGTCAGAGCGGAGTGCCCAATGAGCGCCGGCGCTGGCGGGTACGCGCGCCCGCGGTCCAATGGGCGCCGGCGGCCCGCATGGCTGCCGGACTTGCTGGCTGTGGGCGGAGCGGCCTGCAGGAGGAGGCGGTGGAGCAGGGGCGGTTTGGTTGCGCGGTACTAGCGGACCCGCCGGAGGGGGAGGAGGCGAAGGAGCGAGCCGGGCGGCCAGAGCGGGAAAGAGACTCGTCTCTGCGTCCGAGTTCGGGAGCCGCGGCACCGGGCCCCCGGGGCTACAGCGGGCGCCGTGAGGGGCCGAGCGTCGGCGGGCTCCCGGCTTTCTCTCGTAGCGACCCCGCGGGATCGGAAAAGGGAGAAGATGGAGGAGGGCGGCAGCGGCGGCGGCGGCGGCGGCGGCGACGCGGCGGCCACCAGCGGGGACGGCGGCGGGGAGCAGCTCCTCACGGTCAAGCACGAGCTGCGCACCGGTGAGCGGCCCTGCCCTCCGCCGGCCGGCGCTGTCCGAGGCCCGGAGGCGCGCGGCGCGGCCGTCCGGGGCCGGGGTCGGGGCTGGACCGGAGGGGCGGGCCCGGGGCGGGGCCGGCGAGAGGCGGGAGCCTGGGGGGTGCGGAGGGTGAGGGCGTGCCCACGGAGCCAGGTCCAAAGTTTTAGGGACCCGGGATGGAGCGGGGCGGGCGCCCAGGGCGCGGGGGGTCCTCGGAGCAGCCGCTGGGGTGGCCGGAACCCCCCTTCATGCACAGGTGACATGTCTGTCACTGCATCCTGGGTGGGATCGAAGGTGCGCCCCGCTCCAGGGCGCTCCGGTTTGGAAAGAGACTCCCTTGCACACCCCGAGGGGGCTGGTGGGCTTTCGGGGAACCACGCGTCAGAGCCCTGTAGGCGATCACAGAGTGCCAGTCCCTTGACGGCGATCACGGGCTCCAGGGAGCGAGGGCTTTTATTTGCAGTTACCGTGAAATACTACACTTGGCCTTGACTCCGTGTCAAAGGTCTCTTGAGATGCAGGCTTTGTCCGTGTGAAACTGGGGGTCCAGGGACTAGCTGGCTTGCTACCTTGTCCTGAAGCTGGACATCTCCAGAGTCCAGGGAGGCTTGTGCTTTCCGTGTGGGGGCTGATGAGTTTTATTTCCAGAGAGCCTGGTGTTGTGCCTGTACATTTCTGCACAGAGCCCACATTGCAACGAGCCGGGCATGAAGAGTGTTCTATGTTCTGGTGAGCGTACCGTACCGCTTAGGAAACTGCCACCGCCGTTTTGGCATGCTGGGGGGAGCCCCCCCCCCTCCCCAGCGTACATCGCAGGGGTCAGCTATACATTCAAGACACCCCGTTTCTGTTTTGAACAGGCTGCGAAGTTAGCGCTTTTGGCCGGGTGCCAATGAGGTGGCCCCAGAGGGAGGTCGAATTGGTGCTTGCTTCATTCAACAGGTGGTTGTGCCCCATTGTTCTGGGGCCTGCGACTGGGTTCTCTCTCTTGAGCCAATGACTCCATCCTCTGGTTGAGCCCCTCACTGTGGGTTTTGCAGGTTTCACGCTTCCTAGGCAGCTGTCAAAGGGGCAATGGACTCATTTGCTCAGGAAGCGTTTGTCCGGTACTCACACCTGCTTTGTACCAGTTTCTGTGCCAGGCTCTGTCTGCCTTGGGGATTTTGAATTTCGGTCTCTCACCTTACATAATAGTGCACTGGTTTCTTTATGTAAAGTCACTCAGTCCAGGAAAAGCTATTGCAAAAGCCAGCCTTTTTTTTTTTTTTTTTTTTGCTAGGTGATCAAGAGGCAACCTATTTGTTCGTAGTCAACCAACTGCTTTGTTTCTGGGTTTTGCAAGCCAGGCTAATTTTGTTGCAAACAATGAGGACGGCTTTCTTCCCCCAGTCCCTTGTAACGGAATCATTAGCTTCAAGGTTGCATGTTAGATAGTTTTCTGGTAGATGGTGAGATTATTACTGAATTTATTAGTGCTGTTAGCTGTCAAGGGAGATGAGAGATCAGTCTGATTTGTTGCCAAAGACCGGGGTCAACTGACCGGATATCGTGGTCAAAAACCCTGTTAAAAATCTCCGTGAGAGGTTTTCCCATCTTCACCCTACCACACTCCTGATGGCATGGGACGCACTCACCTTAGGGCCCCCAAGGAATAGGATCTGATGTGGTCCCTGGCTTCTCAAAAGTTGACAGGCCTCCCATCATGCCACTTCATCCGTTGGTGGCTGTCCATTTGTGCAGTCCTGGAGAAGGACATTGTGCTTGGTGATGTGGAGGGGGCAGCATCAAAGAATGTCCTCCGTGCGACCGTTGGAGTCTGGGGCTGCGACCATGGACTCAGGCATGGGAACACTTGGGAGGATGGAGAAGTGCCAGGCAGTGCAGGGCCATTGCTGGGTGTGACGGACTTCATGGTACTGACGGGCAACCGCAGCCCACTGAATCGTGGGCTGTACGATGATTGAGCAGCAGCTGAAGTCACTGGAAGGATATAGAAATCGTTCCAGTCGTATAGCCAGACCAGCCTGGCAGACCTGGGCATGGCACTCAAAGACCTAATTCCGAACCCCAGCCTTGTTGCCTACCCAGTGAAACCAAGTTGATTTTGGCTCCAAGCAACTCCTAGAGGGCAGCGGTCCTCAACCTGGGGGTTGCCACCCCTATGGGATCATCGAGTTCATAGCAGTAGCAAAGTGGCAGTGATGAGATAACAATGGAAATAATTTTATGGCTGGAGGGGGGGGTTGTCACTACAACATGAGGAACTGTATGAAAGGGTCAAGGCATTAGAAAGGTGGAGAAGCACAGCTGTAGAGGCTTTCCAAAACCAAATCTGTACGAGAAAACACATGACTTCAACTTTCTTGGTGTAGCTGGTGGGTGGGTAATTGCCTGGCAATTAGCAGCCCAGTACCCCCTCCCCCCTCCCACAGGACCGCCAGGGCTCCTGGCTAGCCAGGAAGAGTGGGCCAGCCGATCCACCCTTGAAGATGCCTAGTCTGAACCAAGTCAGACACAGTTAGAAAGCGCTCAGTGGGCTGTTGGGTGCACAGTTGACCGTGCAGCAAGTGTTGGCTGACTGAAGGTCTAAAATCACTCCACAGCTGGATCTTACAGAGTGCACATGCATGAAGCTAGCTAGAGTCACTGGGTGGCACAGATGGTTAATGTGCTTGGCTGTCACCACCGGGTTGGGGGTTTGAATCCAGGCATAGATTTCCTAACTGACGTGGTTTGCCGCCCTCCTTTCAGAAAAACAAGCAAGCAACATTGCATAATGCCCCCACCACCCCAAATTAAAAACTTTTGTACCATACCCCTTCCTTCAGAATAAAGCGTTATTATGTTAGGTGCTGTCCAGGTGGTTTCGACTCATAACGACCCGACTTAGAATAGCAAGAAACAGTCAGTGTCCAGTCCTGTGTCATCCTCACAGCTGCTCTTAATGTCTGAGACCATCGATGCCCCCAGTGTGTCTGTCAAAGGTCATCCTCTTTTTCAGTACCCACCGCCCAGCCCCCAGCCTCCAGCGGATTAGGGTTGCCCACTTTGGGAAACACTGAGCTAAAGGCTTCTTTGACGGAAGGACTGGCAGTCTGTGGGGTACCAGCCCCCACAATCTAATGGGTCCATGGGGTGGTTGTGTCATTAAGGGGTAAAATAAAGAGACATCCGACAAGATAAGGCCAGCAAGTGCTCACCTCCAGGGCCGCCATGACTGCAGGAGACAGGTCTGCCCAGAGAGGAAGAATTGAATATATTTCCAACCAAGGCTTATCTACTATCTGGGGTGGGAGTGGGTACAGAGTTCCCCGACCCCCCCCCCCAATTACCTAAGTAACAGACTGGACTGTACCTTAAACCTAAAGGTCCTTGAGACTATAGGAGGAATAACCTAACACCAGTGCCTGGGGCAGGTAAGGGGGAGTGGCTATCCTCAGAGCCTGGAGAGCTGGCTATAGCAAGTGTCTGCCTCTGGAGTTAAAGCTGCTGGCTGCACAGCAATCGGCCACATGCTTGTAAGAGGTAACCTTAAGAGAGCACTTTTATGGGAGCATAGAATGGGGAGCAATATTAATTATGAGAGTATGATTGGAACTCACCTCCAACTCATAAGGATGAAGGTCTCCCTCTACCCCAGAAGCCCAACCTGCCAGGCTTCTTAGTATATGAGACTAAAGGATTCACCTGTAGACTCTGCTCCCCACAGTAGTTGACCTTGGAAAAAGCCCCTTTAAGCCCTTCCAAGCACGGTTGTACCCTGTCGTGAGATCAGCTTGATGTGAGCTGGTTTTTGAACTTGGGAAATAAATCCTTAGGTGCCCGGCACCTACGGGTTCAAACTGCCACTCTTTTTGTTGGCCTGAACCACTGGGCAACCAGGGTTCCTTAAAAACAAAGCAAGAACCCCTCCCCCCCACCTCCAAACAAACCTCGTCGTTTGTCACCTAGGGAGTTCTGACTCAGGAACCCTATAAAACAGGGTGGAGCTGCCTCTGTGGGTTTCTGAGACTTTTAACTTGTTATGGGAGTAGGAAGCCGCTAGTGGTGTCAAACTGCTGACTTTGGATGAACAGTGCACCACCGTGTTGCCACTCCACCCCTAGGGCTCCCAGGACCCCTTAGGGTGTATTGTCATAATAAGTGCGACAGAGAGGGCACCCAAGTACAGTATTAACAAGAGGTTAGGTCTTGGAGGTTTCAAATAATTAAACCCAACTCTTACATTGAGCAAAAAAAAAAAGTGGGGTGGGGTGGGGGTGGGCAGGGGTTTATTCCTTCTATAACTGCTTCGATAACTTAAGTACTAAAAATAAAAGCAACCCCAAACTCACTGCCATCGAGTGGATGGCATAGTGACCCCTGTGTGGATTTCTGAGACTGTCACTGGGGGAGTAGAAACCCCGTCTTTCCCTCCACTTAGGTACTGCTTTAGCTGCTAAAGACAGGTGTGGTCTGCCCAGGAAGGACAGGGCTGACCACAGGAGCCAGAGCTGAAGCTGTCTGCACTCTTGATCACCCTGAATCTTGGCTTACCTCTCGGTGGGCCCCTTCCTCACTGCTGACCACTTTCCCATCTGTGAAAGACCCTTGAGTTTTGCATCTTAAAGGGTCGGCTTTTGGGGAGGCGCTGCCTTTTGTCAGGGCAGCACTTGATGGACTTGTCTTTGGCTGGGCACCCACTTGTGGGTGATTCAGCTAAGGCCAGGGGATGGGGATCACACTGTAGTCACGTGACAGTCCCTTGAATAAGTAGATGGAAAGGTGTGAAACACTCGGAAGAGGAGGGTGCTGGGAAGGCATGTCCTTAGGTGTTTACCCTGAGGAGAGCTGGCCTCACACTGACAAGGAAAGTGTATTAATTATGCATTACTATGGAAGCAATCAGCCCCAAATGTGGTGGCCTAAAATAGCAGGATTTCAGTGGTTTACTTGGTTTGAGGCTCTGACACGGGATCTCATGGGTGATCGTCAAGAGCTGAGCCAGCGCTGCACTCACCTGAGAATGGGCCCGGGGCTGGAGATGCCCCTGCAAGTTGGTGCAGTCACACGCTGTTGGCAGATGGGACCACGCCTCGTAACCCAGCAGCTGCTTCCCCAAGAACCAGTGAGCAGAGGAATGGAGAGGTACAGGCCCAGATGCCGTTTTTAAAAGACAGCTTTGTTGAGACACAACTGACCATAAAATCCACTTGTGTTAGATGTACAATTTGGTGCATTTCTGTATACTTATAGGGCTGTATAACCATCACCACAATCTAATGTTAGAACATTTAGACCATCCTAAAAATGTCCTCATGGTCATTTACTATAGTTACTTTCCATCACTGCCTTTCGACCGCCTTCCCCTCGCTGCCTGCCCGCTGTCTAACCCTCGGTAACCACTAATCTGCTTTTGTGTGTCTATTGACTTGCCTGTTTTGAACATTGGATATAACGAAATCATATAATATGTAGTCTTTTGTGCCTGGCTCCTTTTACTTATTATTTTTGAGATTCATGCATGTTGCAGCATGTACGGATGTATGTTTTGCATGCTTACTAATCAATTGGAGGACCCAGCTAATTTCTTCCTCTCGGTTATTGTGGACTATACGTGTAGAGGTTTTTGCACAGACATGTTTTCATTTCCCTTGGGTCGTTCACAAGAGTAGAACTTGCCGGGTTCCATGGTAAGTCTGTGTTCAACTTTTTAAGACGCTGCCAAACGGACAGTGGACAAGCACTGTCATTCCCCACATGCTCGCCAACAGCTGCTTGTAAACCCTCCTGCTGATGTAAGTTGTCTCTTGTGGTCTCGTTTTGCCTTTCGGTGATGATTGCTGATGCTGAGCATCTTTTCAGGTATTTACGGGTCACATTAGGGCCCTAGTGATAGAGCCCTTGCGCTCTCGCTGCTAGCCCAGCGGAAATGTTGGTTTAAACCCACCTGCTGCTCCGGGGGTTAAAGATGTGGCAGTGGGGCTCCATGAAGACTTCCAGCCTTGGACATCCCATCGGGCAGTGTTACTCTGTCTTATAAGGTCATTGTCAGGCAGTGGTGGCAATGGGCTTTATGGCAGTGTTCTTTAAAAAAATTTTTTTTTGTTTTTAAGGTTCATATTGACTTTTCGTATATTCGTTGGAGAAATGTCTATTAAGATTATTTTCCTATTTGCCCATTTTAAAGATTTCTTCATTTGTCTATTTATTATTCAGATGGTTATTCTTGGCTTCTCTATATAAAAAACCTTATCAGGTCTGTGATTTGAAGATATTTTCTCCCATAAACTAGGCTGTTTTTTCATTACCTTTGTGTGTACTGTCAAGTACAAAAGTTGATTTTAATGAGGTTTAATGTCTTTCTTTATTTTTTCAAATTTACTTAAGAAACTGTTACCTAATGTAAGATCACAAAGATTTATACCTATTTTCTTCTGTAAGAGTTTTATAATCTTCACTCTTCACTTAGATCTTTGGTCTATTTTGAGTTCACTGTTGTTTAAGGAGTCAATTCAAATTTATTATTTTCTGTGTGTTTTCTCAATTGTCCTAACTCTGTTGGTTGAAAATATCATTTCCCCCTTATTTTATGATCTTGGCACTCTGGTGGAAAACCACTTGACCATTGATGTATGGGTTTAGTTCTGAACTCCCAGTCCAATGCCACTGACCGACCTGTCTGCCCCTTTGCCAATACCACAATGTCTTTATCACTGTGATTTTTTAAAGTTAGTTTTGGGGTCAGGATGTGTGCTCCCTCTAATGTTGGTCTGTCTCAAACTTGTTTTGTTCCCCTCTGTGTTCCTTGAATGTTGATACAGCTTGTAGGAGTAGTTTGTCACTTTTTGCAAATAGCAGGTGAGGTCTTGATAGGAATCATATTAAATCTGTAGATCCATTGGAAAGCAGAGCCATTTTAGCACTATGAAGTCTTCTGATCCAAATAACTTCCACCTAATTAGGTCTGCTTTAATTTCTTTCAGTCGGTAATATCTTGTTTTCAGAGTATATATGGTTTTTACTTCTTTTGTTAGATATTTTTATTTTTTTAAGATATATTTCTAAGTAGTGTATTATCTTTGATGCCATTATAAAAGGAATTATTCTTTAATTTCATTTTCAGGCTTTTCATTGGAAGAATATAGAACTGCTTTTTAAATATGGGTACTTTTGCTATATTCTCCAGCTATGCTGAACTAGTTTATCAGTTCTGATCCTTTCTTATTTTCTTTTTCAGTGGTTGCCTTATTGTTCCGCTTGTTGTTCGATTCCAATGCATGGCGGCCCCATTTAGAAGAGTAGATTTGCTCCTTGAGGTTTGCTCCTGTGAACTTTCAGAAGCTGTTGGATTTTCACTTACTTCTTCCTTTCTTACATGGATGTCTTTTACTTAATTTCCTTTCTTCATTGCCCATGGTAGATGCTGAGTAGATAGTGTTGCATGGAAATAGTGTGTGTGGACTTCTTGTCTTAGTTCTCTTGAATGTAGGGGGAAAGCATCCAGTCTTTCATCATTAATCGTGAGACTCTGAAATCCAAACCAAACTCACTGCTATTAAGATTCTGCTTCATAGCAACAGGGTTGTGGATTTCTCTATACAGATTTTTGATGAGGTTAGGAAGTTCCCTTTAACCCTTGTTTGCTGGGTGTTTTTTTGTTTTGTTTTGTTTTCAAATGAGCGGTGTGGTGTAATGGCTACAGCACTCAGCCGCTGCCTGCACGGTCATGGTCCTAACCCACTGGCTGCTCCGTGAGAAAAGCCGTGGCAGTTGGCTTATGTAAACAAGCACCCCCTCGGGGGCCTTTGTGTCACTGTGAGTCGGAGTTGCCACGCTGGCAGTGGGTTTGGTTTTAGCTGGATATTTAGGTGACCCGTGGTTTTTGTTCTTTGGCTATCTTGGTGTTATAACCCCGTGTGATTTTAGGAGAGGACTAAGTTTGCGTTCTAAATCTCCCTTGATGTTCTCATCATAAGCTCCTCTGTCTGCCATGGCGCCCCAGTGGGTTAGTGGTTAAGCATCGGCCTGTGATTCCCACAAAGCCGCCAGCATCTCTGTGGGACAAAGACCGGGCTTTTTACTCCCATAGACAGTTTGTCTTGGAAACCTGCAAGGGCTCACTATGAGTCAGTAATGGCTGCATGGCCATGAGAGTGAGTCTGCCTTACATAAAGCACGTGGCCTAGTCATGGCCCCAATTCTGCCCCGGAGCTCCACCAGGACCGGTGTCATATTGCTCTGCCACCAATCAGGTGTACGTGACCCCTCAGGTCTCTCTTAAACCTCTGCATTGTAGCAATCCCTTGGACACCATTTTGATCCTCGCTAGTGGCCTCCCCCATCTGGACGATAAGCCTCTGTAGTTGCCCTGCCCTTGCCCCAGTTAAGATTTAATAGAGACTCTGATAATGGTCCTTCATCGTCCTTTAGATCTGGAAGTGAACTCACCCCTGTGATTTAGAAGAATCCACCCTTCCAGAGCAAAGGGGAAGCCTTTACCCAAGGCCAGAGCTCAGCGGGCTGGGAAAGGAGGAGGAAAGGGAGAAAACGGGGAGGCAGTGGGACGAGTGATAGGACATTGAGATAAGTTGAGACAAAAATATGTAGGACTTGTTGAATGTCAAACTGATGATGTGCTCCGTTAGCCGCCCCCTGACTCACAGTAAAGAGCTAAAGAGAAGTCCCTCTCAGTCAGGACACACGCTCCTGCCAATTTCCTTCTGGTTTCATTTTGGTGTGCTGGTTACAGCACTCAGGAAGATGTAGCAGTCTGCTTCCGCAAACTTCCATCTTTGGAAACCCCGCGGGGCAGTCCCTCTGTTTCTACAGGGTCACTGTGTGCTGGAATGAATCAACTCGGCAGCAGTGGGTTAGGTTTTGGTTTCAGTGTGGGAGTATTTTGTTAAGGAATTGTGGAGTGCCGTATATTCCTAAGAACATACTTTCTCCCTCCTGCTCCCCATCTCCCTCTCAGGTGTGTTCTGAAGTATTCTTGATAGCTTTCTGTTCCTGACTAAAGAGTAGACCTATTTGGTGGCTGGTCTCTCTATATGGGGACCACACTCCAGGGCCTCTCCGTGAAGATTCAGCAGTGGTCAGGAGGTGATGTGGCTCCAGTCCTGTTCCTGACTTGGTGTATGGTCTGCAGGAAGTCATTTCACCTTCCTGGACCTGAATTTTCTCAGCCATAATGCAAAGGGACAGGGCTGAGTGACAGCAAGTGTGTACCATGCATAGTCGGCACTCAGCTGGAATTCTGTGTCATCACTGTGGACATCCTGCATGATCATTTAATTTAAATGATGGGCCAGTTTTATGAAGGAGTCATATTAGACCCCATTGAAAAAGAGTGCCCTGGTGTTTTTTGGAAATCATTCTACTTATAACGATCCGATTTATAATTAGCTCTTTCTGAACCTAAGCACTGCTTTTCGGTGAGACACTTTGAAGGATTTCAATGACGTTCTTAGCTGACCTTGAGTACTCTTCCTTTGAGACCTGTGGATGCAAGGGTAAATCAGAAAGTATTGCTAAAACTCATAAAAACCTTTATAAAACAAAAAATAATAAGCACAAAGCTGTTATTTTTCAACAGCTCCTTCACCTAGGTCTATACACCACTGAAGGGGGTATTTCCATCTCTAACCCTCCCAGGGAGAATTCTGGACTTGTCAATTTATACCGTGGCAAAACCACATTTTTGGCTCCCTCAAAGGAGCCAGATAGTGCCCCTTTTAATTGTTCTTTGAGGAGTCTGAGGGGCAAGAGCAGGGTTGTAGGGTGGAGAGGGTAATATTTCCCAAGAAAATTCTTTCAGCCCGTCCCTTGCTACCTTCAAAGGATGAGTGAAGCGCCGTTGTGATAGAAAACCAATTTTTCAGCTTAACTTTCCTGGCCTCTCTCCCACGGGGCAGTGGGTAATGTTCTTAGAGTGTCTTTCTATAGGCTCCTGTAATCGTCCTGTGATTTTTCCCTGAGAAAGCTGGTCAGAATTTCCTCTGTCAGTTTCAGGGCTGACCTCTGTGTCTTGGCTCTAACTGGCCCCTCAGATCCCCTCGGCAGCGGCCATGGTGTCATTGGACCTTGCTCTTTGACTTGACTGGCAAGTCCCAAGCACCTCCCTGGTGACGATGCATTCCCCAGGAGCAGGTCCATGAGCTCCCATCTGGCGAAAAGGCTGAAGAAAAGATAGGCTCTTTGAGCTAAGTCATCTCCACACACCATTCTGGCTCCCATTTAACCAAAAACGTGCTGAGTGAGGCAGAGATGTTTGCGTAACACTGGAAATGCCGAACCATGTGAGATCCTACCACGATCTCATCAGTGGGCTCTCTGCCACCTAATCTCACTGGTCTCTGGACCTCAGCCACAGTTAGTGGATGGCTTCCCTCTCTTGGCTCATCTTTGAGATCTTTGCCACTTTCCTTAAAATGCTCGATTCATCCCAAAACAGTCGGTTGTTTGTTTGTGTGTGTGTGTGTGGGGGGGGGCGCAACTTCCTGATACCTTGTTGCAGAAGCTCCAGTGATGTGCCTCAATGGGTGGGAAAGGCCCATTTGGGTTTTGTTAAAAATTTGCTATTAGCCCTGTGGGCAAATCCTCCCCTCCCCACCAATGGCACTCAGAGAAGTCTGTTTTTGAAGGTAGCCTAATGGGACTAGGACAAGTGCGTTACAAAAAGAACACGCTGATTGCAGAGGCATATTCGGATGTGTTTTGTTGGAATAAACCTGTGTATGTTCCAGCTGGAGCCCTGGTTGTTGCTATCAAGTACCTCTGAGTTGGTTCTGGCTCGTAGGGACCCCGTGCCACAAAGAGACGTGGCCCGGGCCTGTCCCATCCTCATTGTTGCGCTTGTGTCCGAGGCGAGTCCTGCTGTCTCTGTTGCTCTCTCTTTTGCTGCCCCTCCACTTCACCAAGCATGACGTTCCTCTCCAGAGTCTGCTCTCTCCTGACAGCAGGTCCAGAGTACCTAGACCACCTCTTATCCTTACCTCTAAGGAGCATTGTAGCTATACTACTTCCAATACACCTCTGTTTATTCTTTTGGTGGTCCATGGTACTTTCAACATTTCTTGCCAGCACTATAGTTCAAATGCATTGATTCTCCCTTGACTTTCCTTATTCAATGTCCCCACTTTCACATACCTTTGAGACTTTGAGCCAAGACCATGCAATATGCCCGTTCTGTTCATTTGAGGAGATCGGAAATACCATGGCTTGGGTCAGGTGCCCCTTAGACCTCAAAGTAACATCCTTTCTTTTCAGCACCCTAAAGAGGTCTTGTGCAGATTTACCCAATGTAAAATGAAATCTTTGCCAACTTCAATCTTTTCATTTGCCATGATGTCACCCTGTGTTCGTCTGGGTAGACTAGAGAAACAAATTCATAGAGACTCACGTGAACAAGAAAGATGTTTATATACAAGAGCAATTGAATATTGACAAGGCATCCCAGCCCAGTCCAGACCAAGTCAATATTAGCTCGTATGTTCCATACCAATCTATAAAGTCCGCTTCAGACTCACAAAATACATGCAATGATGCTGAATGCAGGAAGATCACAAGCTTGTGGGTTGGAAGTCTTAGGGATCCAGTGGTCATGTAAGCATCTCAGTGCTGGAAAGGGTCTCCACATGGTTGTTCTAGCTCAGGGCACTAGTGTAGTTCCCTGTGTCTTGTCAGTAGAGAGTCTCTCAGGGAGTGAGTCGAGAGAGAATGTCTCCTGCATCCAAAGAGGAAAATACAGGCGTTCCCAGAATTCTCAGGAGAAGGCCATGCCCACACAGAGGCTTCATTGTCTATGATCCAATTGACAGACTAGACTCCACCCTTTCACTCTTAATTCTCTCAAATCCCAAATTGACACCAGATTATGTAACTACCACACACCTATTGGTCCAACTGTGAGGATTTTGGTTTTGAATTGTAATCCATACTGAAGACTGGATCCTTGACCTTCGTCAGCAAGTATTTCAAGTTCTCTTCCCTTTCAGCAAGCGAGGTTGTGTCATCTGCAGATCAACAGGTGTTAATAAACCTTCCTCCAGTCCTAGTGCTGCACCCTTCTTCATTTAGTCCATCTTCTCTAATGATTTGCACAGCACACAGGTTGAACCCGTACGGGGTTCAATCCCGACACACATCTTTCCTGATTTTAAACCATGCAGTATGCCCTTTGTTCTGTTCACCCAACTGCTTCTGGATCCATGCACACGTTCCACACGAACACAATGAAGGTTTCTGGAATCCCCGTTCTTCGGAAGGTCATCCCTAAGTTGATTCACACAGTCAGATGCCTTTCCATAGTCAATAAAGTACAAAGCAACATCTTTCTGGTATTTTCTGCTTTGAGCCAAGATCCATCTGACATCAGCAGTGATAGCCAATGTTCCTCATCCTCTTCTGAATCCGACCTGAACCTCTGGCTGCTCCCTGTCAATGTGCAGCTGCAGCCGTTGCTGGTTGAATGTCAGCAACATTTTACTTGGAAGTGATATCAGTTGATAGTCTATAGTTTGTGCATTCTGTTGGGCCATCTTTTAGGTCAGTTACGTGATTTTGTGTCAACTTAAAGATATAGAGTCTACCTGTCAATCAGGTCACAGCCTGATGGTGCCTCCTTTGGGGCATGACCTCATAAGGAGGGTCTGGGAACCTCGCCCCTCTCGCTTTTACTTTCCTCTTGGTGAGCCACGCGGAGACCTCCCAGAGCCCTGTGATGCTCCCACCGCCATTGGCTCCACAAGACTTTGCCCCCACTGGCTTTCAGACTGGTATTATACTTACGGCCTTGATCTGGACTGGGCTGGGATGTTTACTTAATGCATAATTACTTCTTGTTATAAAGCTCACTCTTACACATATGTGCGTGTCCCTGGATTTGTTTCTCGAGCCGACCCAGCCCAACACACCTTTCTTGGGAGTGAGTACAAAGAATGGATCACTTCCAGTCAGTTGGCCACATTGCTGTCTGGCAGATTTCTTGCTGCGGACGAGTAAGTGCATCCAGTGAGCCTGCGCAGCCCCACTTTATGACTTACCTCAAACCGAAAAGTGGGTATTGGTAGTGCTTGCCCCTCGTTCCAGATTTTCCTCAATTTGCAGAGAACAAACAACTCGTACTCTGTCGCTGTATCAGCTGCTTTCCCTTCTGCTTGCCCTCTAGTCAGAGTGTTGAGGCTGTACATCTGTAATGGAGCAGACAGCCTCATCTGTCTCCCACAGAGCGACTGGTGCATTTGAACTGCTGACCTTGCAGTGGTTAACCCATAGTGTACCAGGGCGCTTCATAGGCCCCATCGGAAGGCTTAAAAATACGAGTAAGCGATTGAAAGCACACTGAACTCAATTTTTTGGATCCTAAACTTTAAAAGAAAATCTGATTTTTTTTTTTTTACTGGAAATTTGAAGAGATGAAGAAAGTGACCTATTAAGGAAACAGAGATGTCACCTCAGACCTTTCTTCTGTCTCTGTAGGTGGAAGCTCATTCCTAGGTGTGCCAGGGCTTAGTGCCACAAAGTGAGTGACTTTCTCACAGTTCTGAACTCAGTGCCTACCTAACGGGGGAGTGCCCCCCCTCAGGGTTCCTAAGGCATAGAGTCACTTCAAAAGAAACGCAGTGGATCCCCCTCTCGAGTTGAGAAGGTCCCTCTTTAGGCATAGGTAAGTTAGACTTTGCTTTGGGTGTCAAGTGGGTCCCTCTCGCTAGGTGAGAAGGGGCACCTCAAGCATGGCGAAGCAGTTTACCACCCCCCCCCCCACCCCACCCCACCCCCGTGAGTTGAGATGAGGGCATTGTCTAAGGGAGCATGTCTAGTTTT
>PVJH01000828.1:69500-126843 GCA_004026705.1 Nesogale talazaci | reverse complement strand
AGCATGTCTCAGGACGAAATTCGAGTATGGACCTATGCTAGAACTTGACTGCAGTCTGCAGGTGTTTACAAGGCAGTTGCCACAGAGCCCTTGGTTCCTCCCTTGTGTCACAGGGTCCCTTGTTCATCCCCTTAGCAGATGGGGCAGAAGTCCCGGTTTGCCACTTCGTATCTCTGTGACACCAGGGCTCCTTCTGAAGGCTGGGAGCCTGATGTCAGGATCACCGCACAGGGCAATGCTCAGGGCAGAGGGAGGAGCTGGTTTTTCTGCCAAGGGCCATTTGGAGCTGTAGAAAGAACATT
This sequence comes from Nesogale talazaci, assembly GCA_004026705.1. Lineage (NCBI taxonomy): Eukaryota > Metazoa > Chordata > Mammalia > Afrosoricida > Tenrecidae > Nesogale > Nesogale talazaci. Next base: position 126,541 of record PVJH01000828.1, on the reverse strand, counting down.
ATTGGCATGGGCCATGCCAGCCAGACATTTAGTCAGCTCACCCCGAAGGTGGTGGCTGGAGCGGCTTCTCTTGGGTGAGGTGTGCGTTGTTAGCTGGAATTGCACCTTCCTTGTGGCTCTCAGCTCCCGGTAGTCCTCGACACATCTTGGGGTCCTTTGCATATAGATGGACCCTCACCTGCGTTCTTTGGGTGTGTGTGAGGCCCTCCTTCCCTGTCTGCACTGCTTACATAAGACGCACACAGAAAGGAAGAGCATTAGCATCTACCCTGTTCCGTGTGACCTCCGTTAGGGGACCTGATGTTGGTCACCCAACTCTGGCTCAGTGTGGTTGCAGAACAAAGTGGATGACAGTGAAGGGGAAAAGCTTTACTTGATCAGGCAGGCCCCCTCCCCCCCAAAAAATGGTTTACATAAGTATGCCAGGACATAAATTGAAGGGATTATGAATATGTAACAGCTTTCTGTGGCATGTCCATGCATATGTATTGGGGTGAGCTTTCAATTCTTGGTCAGAAAATGGATTGCTGGATTCCTCGCTTCTAATGTTGTCTTGTGTTGTCTTTGTTCCTTGACCAAAGTTCCTTTGTTCTGGGATATCGGGTTGTGTACGTTGCAACGGCCCTTTCTGGGAAAGTTTGGCGGTCCAGATCGGGCTATAACCATTGCTCAAGGTGGGATGCTTACCCCTGGTTCGAAAGAAACCTGTTATCAGGAGGGAAAGAACAGATCTGTTATAAACTATATATGAGGCATATGTTTCTGTATCCTGTGACACTGTGTCTTCCCCAAGGTAGGTTCATTATGCAAGCTGTGGAATTGGCGCTAAGTGGGTTCCGGGCAGTGGTCTCCCAGCTAGCAACCAACCAAACAAGGTCCCACGCTCAGGTGCAGGAGTTAGGGCTTCAGCATATCTTTGGGGTGGGGGTGCAATTCAAGTTGTAACAGGTGACACACTCATGCATAGGATCCAGCCCTGCCCCTTACTCCCCAACAAGGAAGCATGTGAACACCCGGGCTCCCTGAGATGAGCGCTGAGGGGTGGGGCAGGAGTGAGTCCTTCCCAGGAAGAAGAAGCAGAAGCTTGGGGGGAAAACCTTTGTGAAACAGCTGCCCCAGTAGCGGGTGGGTTGGCCGAAGCTGCGCAGTGAAGCCCAGTTGAGAGAAGTCAGTCCCTGGGTACGATGGTAGGGGGACGGGAGCTGACCTCTGACCTCCATTGGGATTTTCAGCTTGGCTCTGTGCTTCCAAGATCCGAGCCTGCCTGCCTTCACTGCTTGTGACAGGGAAGATTTCTCAGTTTCTAGCATTATCCCTCGGGCCCAGGAATCACCTCCAAAAGTCAGATGCATTCTCAGAACCAGAGACATTCCCAACATTGTCAATCAGCTGGCAGGCTGTGCCCCCTGTTCCCCACTCCCCCCTCCCCATCTCATGTATTAATGTTTCTTAGGTGCCGGGAAGCTAGGGCGATAAAGTTCCCGGTGTTGAGTGTAGTACTTGGTTTTATGGTTGCTAATCTCACACTCAAGTTTTTGTGTAGGTGTGAGCCTCTGTATATAATCAGTGTGTTCCTGGTTTTTTACAAAAATTGTGTAAGTAATATGGGTTGTATATCAGATTGTTTAGATTATAGACAGTGGAGGTGGCATTTCAAAGAGTTTCATGGCTAATTCTTTTGTACAGAAAAATAGCTCAGTGCCCTCAATGTGTGGCATTCACTGGAGCTATGCGGATTTTGAAGTGGAGTGCTGGTTGCAGTCTCTGTCATGGCAAACAGATGAATGGTGAGGTCTTCTAAGGGGGGGGGCTGAACAATGCCTCCACCTGCACCCCCAGATGCTCCCTCCCTAACCCCAGGGACCTGCAGTTGTCACCTCACATGGTGGAGAAGGACCTGGAGATGGGAGTGGATCCTGGCCCATCTGGGTGGGTGTCCTTCTGCAGAGCGAGTCAGAGAAGGCCTTGCAGGGATAGAAGGCAGGCAGGCAGATTCTGGAAGCCGGAGAAGGCAAGAAGTAGGGTTCCCTCTTGGATTGTCCAGAAGAAATGAAGCTCCCCTAGCTCTCTACCTGCAGACTTGTGGGCTCCAGAACGGCCCGAGAAGAAATTTGTGTTATTGAAGTCACTAAATATGGCAGTTTTTACAGCAGCGATAGGAATCAAGTATTTCTGGTGGGAGAATTGGCGAACCAAGAGCGAATTCTGCCTCAGGTTCAGGTGACTGAGTTTGCCAGGTGAACAGAGAGCAGCCAGGCATTTAAAGGATGATTTAAATAGCAAGTGGCACCGGTGTCCTCAGTGAAGTGGAGGGTGTTCTTGCCAAGGTGGCCCTTTCTGCTCTGAGCGCTGGCCTCGCTGGTGTAGCCTTTAGGACAGCAGCTCAGCTCAGCACCAGTCCCGTCCCCCCCCCCGCCCCCCACCCCATGGGCTTCGAGTCAAGTCAGCGACACAGAGGCTTCCCCTCCACCACATCAGGGTCTCTTCCTGCTGCCATTTATGCCCCGACTCTTCGTTTTCTCTCTTCTTTATTATCCTTCTATTTGAGTATGGATATATATGCACACATGCACACACACGTATTTCCTAAATAATGTGAAAAATATGGGAGGGCAGTTGTTCTTAGCCAGCGACGTTTATGCTTTCTGAGAGATCTGCCATAGGGTGGTCATCCTTCTTGTAGACTTCTTCTTAAAAAAGTGAGGTCTCTGAGTAATTGGTAATCACTTTCCATCTTTAAAAAATACATAATGCGAAGTCAGTGGTAGAGACATACTCAGAAGACGTGTCAGGGCGGCAGGGTGAAGATGAGCCTGGAGAGGGCTGTCCCCGAGGCCAGCTGCTTGCCCGCAGGCAGAGTGGGACAGCAGCTCCGTCCTCCAACCTCGCCAACAGCTTTTCCTAAAAGAAAAATTTATTAAAAGCCCCAACGAGGACAATGGTGCACTTGGAATCTAAGCATGGCATCGCTGCTAAGGGAGCAGGTACAGCCTCCCCAAACTGGGGTGGGTTCCAGTTCAGATCATCCACTTAGTCTTCAACACTGTAAACTACTAACCAACACTGCCAAGTTGGCCCTCCTTCTACCCCCTCAACTCCTCTTATTCCTCTCCTGGGTCGTGGTCAGTCTTAAGAGCAGTGGTTCTCCAGCTTCCCAAGGCCGCAGCCCTTGAATACAGTTCCTCATGTGGTGGTGACCCCCCCAACCATAAAATAATTTTCATTGCTACTTCATCACTGGCATTTTGCTACTGTTATGAATCGGGAAATCCCAGTGAAATGGTTGTCAGACCCCCAAAGGGATCGCGACCCACAGGTTAAGAACCACTGCTTTAGACCCACGTTCTCAGCTGTTGCCCGTCTAGTCCATTACTGCCTCTCACCTCCCTTCCCCTCCCACCCGTGGCATCCTCCAAAGGCAGCTTCTTTTGCCATAAATGTCTTTCTCTTGTTTTTGTTCGGTTTGGGTTTTTGGGGGCATCACTGCCCTCTGGTGGTCATGGGAGCTACCCAGCGCTGCTCCTGAGAGCCGCCCCTGGATTTGAACCGCCAAGCCTGCGGGCCGCAGTCCCGCACTCAACCACTTAAGCCACTGGGGCTCAGCCCTGTTTGGTTTTTTTGAATGTGGTTTTCAACTGCTATTAGTGATCTCTGTGATGAATGCCCCCTTGTGATTGGCTAACTTCATAGGGCACGATGCTGTGCAGGCCCCTCTCCACATCAGGGACGGGCTTTCTGGTTTCCTTTCTTGCTTCCCTGCTGCCTTCATCCCCAGAGTTGATTGAAACGGTTTAATGAAGTTGTTTTTGGTATCTATAGCATATTCCCCTTTGAGTGTCTTTAATAGTGATAACATGCATGCTATGGTGGTTAAATATTTTAAGAAATCGGCAGCAGATTTGCCCAATGCCATAGCTTCCTGGTTCCATCCTTGTTTTCTAGGATGCCTAATGAACCTCTGTGTGTATGCACCAGAGTTTCTTGGTCCATTCTTCTGTGGGAGGGCATTGAGGTTGCCATATTGTTGCTGTGAACAGTGCAGCACTGGACCTGGTTGTGCATCTGTCTGCCTGCCTGCCTGCCTTCATTCTTGCTTCCTTAGGAGATGTACCCCCCCCCCCCAACCCCAATGGTTGTACTTGGCCATGGTGCTTTGTTTAAGACTAGTATTGGGTGTTTGTGAGGAAACTACATAGGGCTGCAGTAGAACAAATCACACTCATAATTGTGAGCTAGCTTGGCCATGTACAAGCTGGTCCCAACAGCCACGGGTCCGTCCATTCATTCGCCAAGGATGTCACATCTTGCTGTGTGCCTGGTGCTGTATTAGATGTTGCCTTTTTGTGGGGACTGATTTAGACATATTCCTACCCTCCGTGAATGACACCTAAAAGAAAGCCCTAAATTACGTACATCGGCACCCCACTGACTTTGTGATTACAGTGGGATTAGCGAAGGGTTCTGGGAGTGATTCCAACAGGGTGGCCTCACATGTGAGGGGTGGGGGCAGCCATCGGCAAGGCAGCACGTAGAGTATCGGCCGAGCCCGGGATCTCACAGGCTGAAGAGTGGGTGGAGGAGGCAGTTCCGTTCAACGAAGCAACCCAGATGGCCCTGAGGTGGGACGTGACCCGGCACACTGCCTGGGTTCCTGAAAGGAAGGCCTCTGAGGTCCCGCATCTCTGAGCAGGAGAACAAAGGGGCCAGGGCTGTGGCAGACCTGATAGGGAAGCATATGCAGGGGCACCATCCTTGGCAGGGACCCCAGGGGACGCGGTGTGGCATCGATGCAGGCTTTTCTGAAGGTGCTGTTGGTGGAGATGACATATGGATGCCTATTGCTATGTAACACGTGGCCAAAAAGCCAGTGATCAGTGACAGTATGGTAGATGGATGTTGGAGCCGTGTATGGCTGGGCTCCCATTCAGAGAATCCATCAGGAGGCTGCCGCCTGGACGTCCACCAGCCTGAGAAAATGCTCACTTTGGAGTGCATTCTGGTGATGGGCAGAAGCTGGTTCTTGTGGTTCTGGACGCAGGGGGTCCCAGTTTCTTTGCTTGCTGTCAGTAGGGGGCTGATCTTGACTCCCAAGAGGCCATCTGCACCCTTTCTCCGGCAGCCTGGCAGCCTGCAGGAGGCACTGACCTGGCCACACCTGGACTCCGACTCTAGATCTTCTCTGATGTCCACTCCCACGTCTAAGAGGGATCATATAATTAGGCTGGGCCCACCTGACTGAACCTCCCAATTGACGGCGAGGTCAGGTGTTTGAGAACCTTCTGGACATTGGCAGACTCCCATTTTGCCATGTAACAGAGTTATGAAAGTGATGGCCCAGCAGATCCCCTCGCTCGTGGGGAGGAGAGCACACACATACATCGACATAGCCTAAGAGGCATGTGTGGTCAGTGAAGAGGAGGGCCCTCGCTGAGATGGATTGACTTGGTTGGCCGCAACAGTGGGCTCAAATTCAAGGTTGGTACAGGACTGGGCAGTGCCCTGTTCTGTCGTAATAGAGTTGGAACTGACTTATGGCACCTCGCCACCTCCACCACTGCTGCCGCCCAGACTAATGAAAGCTTGCTGTGTGCCACGTAGTAGGTGCTGTCATCATGTCATTTAGCCCCCAGGAGCCCTGTGAAGTTGAGGGTAAGTTACTCTAACTTTAAGGTAGGGGTCACAACTTTAGTGTATTCAATACTAGCTCAAAGGACCCCGGACAGCAGGAGAAGTACTGCTTTGCAACCCAAGCTGCCTGGCTCCACGACCCAGCTAGAGCACCCTGTTTGTGTCATTGGTGGGATGTGGGCATGGGGCTTGGAACAGAGATCTGGCCACTGATGAACATTCTGGAGCCATTGGCAGTTAGATGGACATGGAAAATGATATCTATCCCATGAGAGATTGTTGAAGGGCACAAGAGGAAGCAAGCTCCAAATGAACCATGAGAAATTCCAGAACCCAGAAGCTGGATTGAAAATTGAGTTGCTAAGAATACTGAAGAGAAATAGCTAGCGGGGTTGGAGACAAACTGGGAGGAATCTTCAGCAAGTCCAGCCTGAGAGAGAAAGTTCTTCAAGGAGGGTATGTCCAAGTCACCGGACTAGCTGATGGCCTTGCTGGAGCAACGTGTGTGTAGGGGGAGGGGGGGGAAGGGGAGTTGAGTGGGCAAGTCTGATCGGATTGGGTGAAGGAGAGATGGCAGTACGGACAGCTGTTCCGAGGCTTGGCTCCAGAGGGGACCACAGAGAGTTAGAGCAAGAGGAATGGAGGGTGCAGGGTGGTTTTACTTTTCATTTCCTAGCTTTAAGACGGGTGAACGAGTGATAGGAGAGCCACTAAACTGACGGGAGACTGGCTCCTGTGCAGAGGGAGAGCTTGAAGCCACCCACACGGGAGGGGAGGGGTAGTATCCAGCCCCTGTGGAGGGATCCGGGATGGGGCATGGGCCTCCAATATGGAAAGCCCATTTTGGCTGGACTCCCGAGAGGAAGGAGGGAGAGGAGGGGGTCCATGCTCTCGCAGACTTGGTGGCAGAAGGTGGGAGTTGTGAATGTCTAGCTTTTGTTCATTCTCTAAATTTCAAAGAAAAGCCCATTCTATTCAAACAGAAAAATGTCTTCATTATTATTATTATTTAGATTAGGTTATTCTGGTAATGAAAAAAAAACACACCAAAAAACTTCACTATAGAGAAACACTCAGGGAATTAATACTCAGTGGATCTTGGTGGTGTGGTGTTTGAGTGCTGGTCTGTCGTTCAGACCCCCACCCACCCACCTACCCACCCCCGCTCCGTGGCACAGCCAGGACAGCAGCTTTGGAAACCCTGCGGCGCGTCCTGCCCTGGCTCGGGACTTTACAGTGAGAGAGCTGGCATGGCGGTGTAAGGGCTAGCATGGCGGCGGCGGGCAGCCCAACAGAAGGGTTTTTAGGCACAGCCGGCGAAATGCTGTGCCCCTGAACATGCTCTCTGTATCCTGCCAACATTCTTCCTGAGCTTTGCCCTCCCATGTTTGTTTGTTTTTTTTTGAGACTTTTTATATTTAGTGCTGTTCTTCTAAATGAAGTGTATTTGGTCTGTGCAGTGGGAAACGGCAGTTTGTCACCACTCTCTGCACGTCTGTTTGCTTGCTGGCTCTGTTTCACGGCCCCACCAGGCAGTCCCCAAATCAGCCGGCCAGGTGAACACTGCCGCTTTGTGCCCCGGAGTACAGTGCACCTCATAGCGCGTGGTCTGGGCGGGGAGGGCGAGGTGGGCCCCCTTGCTTTCCTGGACACAGATATTAAATATAGCCTTGCCCGGCCTCCAGCCGAGAGATGGTTGCAGGCCCAACCACAAATCTAAGCAGCTCCAGACTAGCCCCTTCCTGGCAGTTGAAAGGAACCGAATGTCCTGGCTCTTTGGCTTCTTGGAGCTCCTGTGAATCCCCCCAGAACTGGGCTGATGGGACACTGCAGATTCAGGGTGGAGAGCTTGATTTCAGGGGGGGGGGCACCTACCATCAGTACTTCCCTGCCCCCCCTTACTAAATGAGAGCTTGTCTGGTAGCGCCTTACACCGCTTTATAAAGAGCAGATCTTTGCCTGACAAAAGAGAGAAAAGATAAAACAAATAGAGAAAAGTTCTCTCACTGCACACACTTGTCACCTTTTGACTGAAGTGAAATTTGCCCAAGAAGCTCATGTTTGTTCTTTGCCTTGTTGGCCGCGCTTTTCCTTGTGCACCAGGGGAAGGTCTGCAGAGTGGCTGGCTCCCCAGTCTCTCAGTCAGCCATCCAGAGCCCTGTGGTTCCGGCGCAGCCTTTGCAGCCGCTCTCTGGGCCTTCCCTCCTTCCTCCTGCCTCTCCTTCAGCCCCCTCTCCTTATCCTCGACCTTGTTGGGCAGATGCTGCCCTTTTGATCATAGGCGGTTGATTATCTTACTCCCGGAAGCTTATGGCGTACAACGCGGAGTAAGAGCACTGAGGTCTTAGATGAGAAGACAGTGTGCCTAAGGATCACTTGAGGATCTGTAAGTCTCACCGGGGGTCTCGTGAGAATGTACCCTCTGAGTCAGGGTGCTGGACTTGACAAGGCTATTCTCCCCTCGGCGTCAAACCAGAAAACCGGCCTAATAGACTTCAACTGGTTTTTAATATACCAAGAAAAGGTTGGGCATCTCATTGACTGGAGTCAAGCGAGTAATTGCAACTGGAAAACAATGTTCGCATAAAGCCTTGGATTTTCTTCCTCGGCATGACAAAGCATGCTTCTTGGACAAATTTAGTTTTCGTTAAAGAGTGACAATTGTATGCAGTGAGTAAAGAAAAGAGATCTTTTTTCTCTTTTGAGTTTTTCGCCTCCTTTTGTTAGGGGGAAGTAAGTCATATATGACACAATTTCAGGTAATCTCTAGTTTCGGTCAGTTGAGACGCCCCAGCAGCGAGTTTGGTTTTGGTTTGGGGAGTAGTGTAGTCATAGCACCCATGTAGGACAGGGTAGAACTGCCCCTGTGAGCTTCTAAGACTGTAACTTTAAAGAGTAGAAAAGCCTGTCTTTCTCCTGCAGAGCAGCTGCTTGTTTTGAACTGTTGACTTTGTGGTTGGCAACGCCAGACGTAACCACTGCACTCTCAGGGCCCCTTCAGGGTTGCTGTGAGTTAGAATCGCCTTATAGCAATGAGTTTGGATCTTTTTCGGTGGGGGATGCGGCTGTTGAGTATGATACAGATGGTCGATCCACCACCCTGAAGACCAAAATCCTTCCTGGGTATCGAGAGTCAGTTCCAGGGAATTCTTCTGTAGACCTAGCATCTCTGGGGTCTTGTTCAAATGTACATGACAGTTCATCATGTCTTGGGTGGGAAAACATGATCAGGAGGAGATCAAACCAGTTCACAGCCTTGGCATTAACTCAAGATGACCGAATCAGATTGTCTTTTAGGCCTAGGTTACACATCTTCTTCATTCTCAGAGGCTTTTCCTCCAGGGTTTCCCCCTCTTTTCCCTGATCCGCAAGCTCTCCTGGATCCAAACATGTTGAAGTCTTACTGTAAGAAGAAAATAAAAGGCGACAGTTCTTGTGGCTTGTAGTTACTGCTCTCAATCCTTTTTCCACCGCCTTCCCCCTACCACTTCTTCAAAGAGCGGTTTATTCCAATGGTTTCTACTTCTTTATCTCCATTCGCTTGCTGTTGTGCTAGGGAGATGACTGGCCAGTGGGTGGAAAGTCGTGTGGATCCAGGGGTGGTGGAAGCATCTCAGTGATGGTGTGGGTCTCCACGTGACTCCTCCAGCTCCAGGGCTCAGGCCGCCGTCAGCTTAGCTCCCTGTGGCTTGTCAAGGGGAATGTCTCACAGAGAGAGTCAAGCAGAGCATGTATCTGGCCTCCACTGAGCTATCTATCTCCTCCGCACCTCCAAATGAGGTCATCAAGCTGCTATATAAGTTGACAGAAGATTATGTAACTGCCACACACTCATTCATAGTGGTCCTGCCTATTGCTCCACTCTTGACATATGTTCTATGCCAGAGTCAGGAGCCTGATAGGCAAAGAATAGGAAGGGCCTGACGCCTCAGATGGGGACATTTGAGAAGATAAGCCTGATAATCTTAAGCCACTGAGCTTCCCTCAGTCCTCTGAATCGTTGCCTCCAGTCCCTTATTCCACTGCCCCGGGCCTTGTTCCGAGAGAGCAAGGTGTCGATGCTTCTCTTAAGATCTGCCCTCCTCTTACCCCTGTTGTTCCAGAACAATAATGGGACATAGTCTCAGCAGAGTCTGAGCAAAGACAGAGTTCTTGCTCTGGGGGAAAATAGCTAAGTTAGACAAATCACGCCAGGACTAGAGTAGAGTGTCCCAAATGGGACATTTGGGGGAGTGAATCTGATTATTTATTCATCATAAGGCTCGAGAGGGGAGGGAAGAATTTATTGACATGGATCGCATATCCTAACATTTCTGCCCTGATATGTGGAACACAGCATGCTTCTTGAAGCTTGGCCATGAATATGGCTTATCTACTAAATTAGACAAAGAGAAACATGGGAGGCTTCGGCAGAGTATTGAGATCCAAGAGAAGAAGGACTATTCAGATGCGTTTTTAAACATGAGGCTGGAGAATGTGCTCCCTTCGCTAAGATGAAACAATGATGTAATAAAGATGGCCCTGGTGAAAGCGAGACAGAAGCTGGGTCCATGGAAGGTACGTACTGTCACGGAGCTGGATTCCATTGTTCCACAGCCATGATAGGATTCTGGAATGAGAGAGGCCAGACTGGCATTGAGGGTGCCCTGACTCAAAAGACCTGTGACAATGGCTATGAATCCATGGGGCAAGATACATGGACAACCCATTGTGTGTTACTTGACTTGTGTCTCTGGATCTTCCTCTCCTAGGCTTTAGTTGCCTTCCCTTTTCAATGTGTGTGTGTGTGTGTGTGTGTGTGTGTGTATGCACGCGTGCCCTACCTGCTAGGTATGTAGCCATCCATCCATCCATCCATCCAATCCCCGATTTCCAATGAGGAACTTGTGTGAGCACAATGCCAGTTGAGCACAGCTCCAGACGGGGGCAGAACTGGAGTTCTCCTTGAGTTTCTCTCTCTGAAGCCAAACATCCTCTTTTTCCTCATGATTCTGCTCCCCGTTATTCCCTGAAGGTGGTGTCAGTAGCCCTTGGGGAGGCCCTCCTGTCACGCCCTCTGGTGATCTGTTCACACAGGTAGTTTGGGGTCAGCAGCCTAGGGGGGTGTCCTTTGTTAAGAACTTCCCTTGCTCTCCTTGAGGGAGGGAGGGGGTACGTGGTAGGGCAAGGGCAGTGGCAAGCGTGTTTGGGGTGCCTGCTCTCCTGTCCATTTGGAAAGCAAGTTCCGTCAGCTGTGTTTCCCTTCTTCCTGTTGCTGCTACTTTGCCACCACATGTCTGTTCCTGGATCTTGCCTTTCTGACTCAGGATGTTTGAGGCTGTTTTCATTCAGTCCACCATGGTGCTGCGTTGTTACCTGTTTCCTCAGCTGTGAGCTTGCTTCTTTTTGTTTTGTTTTGTTTTTTAATGGGGGGGAGGGGCAGAAACTGGAGGAGGTTTTGTCCCCCGACTGGTGTTGACTAGCATTTCCTAAGTCCTCACAGTACTTTGAATGTCTGTGGTCAGCCTTTTGTCCTTCTGACCGTACCCCCTTGGAGAGTTCATGCTGCCTGGATGTTGTTCGGGTGGAGTGAGGGGGGGGGAGTGGGGGTGGTGCTGGTGGCCTTGTTCTTTCCTTACTTTGGGAGGCTGTATTTTTCCTTTTTATTTCCCTCCTGCTCTGGTGGCATGGTGGTTATGAAGTGGGCGATGAAGAAGGGACTTGCTACTCCTATAAATAATTAGAGTCTCAGAAACCCACAGGGAGGGGGGCCAGCTCTTCCATGTCCTACAGGGTCTCTGTGAGTTGATGGTTTGGTTCTCTTCACTGCCATGGAGACACACACACACACACACACACACACCTCTAGGTCTTTGGGGAAAGTTGTGCTTCTCAGAGGAGGCTGCCACTGCTGTCTAACCTCTTTCCCAGCTGCTGCTTTAGGCTCTGGCCAACCAGACCTGCACATCCCCTCAGTTTCTGACTTCGGGGATGGTTTCTTTGTGTGTTGTCTGCATCCCCTGTGTTGCTCACTGTGTCCTAGTTGGTAGTTATCTAATTTTATGTCAACTTGATAAATATGGTACTGGGGTGGAATCTAGCCTGTCAATCAGATCACAGCTGGATTGATGCCTTCTTGTGGGCATGGCCTTCTCATGAGGATTCTGGGAGTTTTCCTCTCTTCTTCCCTGGAGCCGGGACATACTATCTCTGCCTGTTTCACCTTCCTGTTGACAAGTCACATGGAGGGCACACTCAAGCAGCCAGAGTCATGGACATGCCATAGAATTCACAGGACTTTTTATCCTCTGGCCTGGGATCTTCTGGGATCATTGTATGTGCTGGGTGAGGCTGAAGAGGAATTCATGGGCTAATATAGAACTTAAGGATTTGATCTGGACTGGGATGGGATGTTTTATTGATGCTTAATTACCTCTTAATCTAATGTTCTTCTCTTACATATATATGAGTGTCTCTGGATTCATTTCTCTAGTCAACCCAGACTAACACACCTGGTCTCCCGTGCCTCCTTTGGTGGCCAGCAGGAGCATTGGTGGTATTGTTCAGAAATGCTGAAGGCATGGCACCGATGTGGCTTTACTTGCTCTCTTTGCTACTTTCCTGGGTTGGTTTGTTGTTTTTTTAGATGGTGATTGGAAAAATCTAAAAGTGGACTGCCTTCACTGGTCTAAAACTCAGAAGGGACCCTTTGTACTTTCAATGACTCCATTCAAATCTTCAGCAACCCCTCGGGGAGCAGTGGGTTAAACTAGCAAAAAGTGTGTGTGTGTGTGTGTGTGTGTGTGTGTGTGTGTGTCTGTGTGCACACATATGTGATGCATACTATGTGTGATGCATAGTAGAGAACCACTCAATGGATTGCTGTATTTAAAGCAGATCAGAGACATAGTAGATTAACTCTGCTTCCACTAGTTATGAATAATGTAGATGATATCAAGTCTTATTAATCTTCATTTTAAAAGGAGTTAAGTAAGAAAGTCTAGGTAAGGATCAGGTTTACATAACAATAATATGAGCTACTGTAAGTACAGTGCACAGGTTCCTGGACCAACTGGGATGTGAGGATGCCAGCCATACCATCATCTCTTCAGCTAATGCCACCTTTTTGGTATCCAGCAAAGGTGTGGTCTGGGCCTTTTCTGTAGCTAGGTTTGCAACAAAGGACTTGACAAATATGGGTGTACATTCTTAAGGGTATAGATGATAATTCAGACTCTATATAATCGTTCTGAAAGATTAAGGACAAAAAAACCTTTCTAACCCAGTCTTCATAAGCAATTCTTTAAGTGAGGGCTACTTTTTCTCAGCCCCAAGGATCCATTAAACCCCTTTGTTCTTTCCACTGCTCTATTTTGTATTGCTAACCAGGATGATGGATACAGAAATCAGATACAGTTTTGGAATAATGAATAATTATTATTCACAGGATTTTCTAAAAGAAGCTATTTTTATGTTCTTTCACTCTGAATTGGCTGTGTTTTCAGTTTCTGCATGATTGTCATCCTGGAACTTTCCTTCCATGTTCCCATTTCCCGGTCCTACCCCGGTGGCGTAGTGGGATGAACCTTGGCTGCTAACCTCGGGGTCAACAGTTGGAACCCATCAGCTGCTCCGTGGGAGAAAGACGAGGCTGTCTTCTCCCATGAAGAGCTGAAGCCTCAGAACCCCAAAGAACAGTTGTGCTCTGGCCTACAGGTTTGCTACGAGTCACCAACAGTTGGATGCTTTAGGAACTTGGGCCTTTTCTTCCTTAGTAGAGAACTTCTTAGAGGAGCACTTCTTTGTGAGATTCATTGAGAAAATATGCATGAAAGGTAGTTTAAAAGCAACTTTTCAAATACTAAAAGGTCCCTATTGTCGTTCTCAGAGGACAGTGTTTGGTGTGGAATTCAACAGTGGATGTCCACCCATAACCCTGGAAGTGTTGTGCTTTAGTCTGTTGCCCCCTAACAGTGCTCCCGAGAACTTGGATGCCACTCTAAGCCCCATGGGGACGTCCTGCTCCCACCAAATCTTGCAGTCTCGAAGCCCTTGGGGACAGCTGTACCCGGTCCTGGAGGGTCTTTGTGAATTGGAATCAACCCGATGGCAGTGAGTTTTATTTCACTTTTGGCTCATAGGAGTACAGGTTTAAAAAGTCGCTTTGGGTGAGGTGAGGGATCTCTACCTGGTTGTCTCCCTTTTCTCTCCAGTTGGATTCCTTTTCTCTCCGAATGATGAATCCTGTGTGCTTGGAGCGAAGGCACGTGGGTGACAAAGCTGCTGAAAAGGCGTGCGGGCGTGTGCCAATGTTCAGCCCTCATATTGCCAGGCAGCTGGGTTTTAGTCAGGGCTTGATGTTACAGAGGAGGATACAGGCACAGAGAGCACGGACTCAATTTGCCTGAGAATGGAGCCTGCACCCATCCTGGGCAGAAAGACCCCATTATCACAGTTCTTCACAGCCCCACGACTGGGCCACCGTGGAGTGGAACTCGTGCAACATTTGTAGAAGGAATATTTGGAAGTATATCCTGGGCTCTGACTTTTTAATTACAATGACTTTTATAGAAATGTGCCTTTTTAAGCTATTGCCAGAATGCTATGCTTTTTTTTTTAACATGGAATTACATGTTTTGCCCCTTATTTTCAGATTTCATTGTGATCTAATTATTAATTAAGACAGCTTAGGCCATTTTTTCAAAGCCATGGTGGCTTTCCATTCACATAGCTTATGTTAGTCTGGGTAGTCTGGGTAGACTAGAGAAACAAATTCATAAACACTCATACTCTTTATATAAAGAGTACTGTATTTTTTGGACCATAAGATGCACCTCGTTTTCAGAGCAGGAAAACAAGAAAAAAATATTCTGAACTAAATAGTACTAGTATACTAAAATATTTACTAAAGCAAAATAGGGTAATGTTTAATAGCATAAACTCAACAGTGGTGTTAAGAACCATCATCATTTTCATTAACAAATGAGGGGAGGTGTGCACTGTGCCGATCATGTGACCTGACTGATATTGAGATTCCAGGAGGCGGGACTTCCCCTGAACACACAGCAATCCACAGCATGCAAACAGCAGCGGACAGTACGTGGGCGCATGGGGTCATAAATAAATGTTTGGGGGGTACCATACCTTCGGATCATAAGACACATCCTCATTTTTCCCTCTTTTTTGGGGAAAAAAGGTGTGTCTTATAGTACAACACAGTAATTGTACATTAAGAAAACATCCCAGCATAGTCCATATCCAGTCCATAAATCTGATATTAGCCCATATGTCCATACCAGTCTGTAAATTCCTCATCAGATTCATGCAACACATGAAATGATGTTGAATGCAAATTCACAGCCCAATGAATGGGTGGAAAGTCTTGTGGATCCAGTGGCGGTGGAAGCATCTTGGTGCTGGCGTGGGTCTCCACACGGCTCCTCCAACTCCAAGGCTCTGGCTGCATCCCCAGCATAACTCCATGTGACTTGTCTACAGGAAAGTCTTGCAGGGAGTGAGGGTGTGCCTTGCCTCCAGCAAGCTACTTACCTTCTTAGCACCTTCAAATGAGATCATCAAGCTGTGACCTGATTGACTAAACTCCACCCCTTCACTCTTAATAGTTTCAAATTGACAACAGATTATGTAACTACCACATAAATACAGAAAACTCCAGTAATGGGATGCAAAACTGAAAATATTCAAGTCACTTATCATGAGAAGCCTGTGGCTATTCACTTTTTATTATTTACAAAATTGACAAACATTTTTATTTACAGACACATAATGGAGAATAAGCCCCTTTCTGTTGTTATTATTCTTTTGAGCTAGAGACAGAAGAGACCCAGATTTGTGCCCATTGAAATAAAAGCAACCCAACAGAATGTAGAAATTAACAAGCAATATCATTGTCATCACATGGAATTAAAAAAGAATTGCCGAAAAAAATTAAGAAGCAGATGCTGCAGTACATGGGTGGGGAGCTGCCAGAAGTCAAGCCAGATTCAGAAGAAGATGTCATACCAGGGATTTCACTGCTGACATCTGATGGATCTTAGCCAAAAGGAGAGAATGCCAGAAAGATATTTGTGTTTTATCGACTATGCAAAAACATTTGACTGTATAGGTCAAAATATCCCATGCACATTATTGAGAAGGATGATAATTTTAGAGCACTTAATGGTGTTCATGCTGTTCATGAGGAATATATATACACTAAGAATCAGTCCTTAGAGCACAACAAAGGAACATGGCATGACTTAAAATCAGTAAAGATGTATGCCAGGGTTTTGTCCTTTAACCATACATATTTAGTCTGTATGCTGGGCAAATAATCCGAGACGCTGGACTAAATGAAGAAGAATATGGGCGTCCTCAGAGGAGAAAGGCTTGTTAGCAATCTGTGATATTGCAGATGACACAACTTTGCCTGCTAAAAGCCATGGAAACTTGAAACCCTAACTGATGAAGATTAAAGTCTGTAGCCTTCCGTGTAGATTGCAGCTCAATGTAAAGAAAAAAAAGATAACAGTTTGCACAACAGAATCAAGCCATGGCAAGTTTGAAGTTGTCAAGAATGTCATTTTACTTGCATCCACAATTAATGCTCATGGGAGCAACAGTCTACAAGTCCAATGACATACTGCACGGGGGTATGTCACAAGACCTGTTTGCAATGTTAGCAGAGGTGTCACTTTGAGGATTAAACTGTGCCAGAGTTCTGTGCCTGCCTGTTTTCAATGGCTTTATGCATGTGACAGTTGGTCAGTGATTAAGGAGTACAAGATAAGAATTGCTGTCTTTGAATTGTGTTGATAAAGAATATTAAAAGTGCCATGGACTTCTAGAAGTACAAACAAATATGTTTTAGAGGCAGTCTAACCTGGATGTTCCTTAGATGCAAGAAAGGGGAGACTTGGTCTTGTGTACTTTGGACTTGTGATCAGAAGAGACCAACCCTGGGGAAGGACATCGTGCATGGGAATGCACTGTACCGGTGATGGATGCCCGCCACGGCTGCAGCAATGGGTTCAAGCCCAGCCATGGTTGTGGGTTGGCGCAGGTCTGGGTAGCCTTGAGTTCAACTGGAGATGGGGGTGCTGGGAGTCCGCAGGCTCAGCAGCACCTCACAAGAACATTTGGATTCTAGGCATGTCTTTCATATCTAATCAGAACGTGATTTCTTTGATTTTAATGTTGAGTCAGTTCAGTTTTCACATGCGCAGGAGTACATTTTCTTGTTGCTGTTGACAGAATGACTTAGGAATATCTTAGCATCATGATATAGCTTCTGTGTTAGGAGCTCGCAGTGTTCCTGGTACACGAGAGGTACTTCATTTGCGGTGGATGTACTCACGTGCCGATTCCTGCCAGTGAAGTGGGAGCAGAACTTACCTACCTGTGAACTTCCGAACTGCTGCGTTTATTTGCTGATTTGAGATCCCTGGCCGTTTTTACTGCTGCCGTAACTGGCAGTTCTAGGTGGCGGTTTTGCTGTGACCCTGAGCCCTGTCATGAAGAAGATTGGAGCAGTTTTTAGACTTCTCCTGATGGACATGTAGAATGAGTGAAAGCTACACTGTTAACTGAAGCCACAGATTCATAGGGTAATATTAGTGATGTAGTTGTTATGTGTTGGGCTGCCACAAAGGTCAGGAGTTTGAAACCACCACCTGCTCTGTGGGAGAAAGATGAGGCTTTCTACTCCTTTAAAGGGTCACGCACTGGTAACTCAGAAACCCACAGGGGCAGTTCTGCCCTGTCCTCTATGGTCATGGAGTTGCTGTCCCCTCTACCGCAGTGAGTTCTGTGTCTGTGGTACTGCAGTACAGCCTAGTCCATTCTGAATGAGAAAATCTCCTTGTCCTAATTATCAAGGCTACTAGATAATAGAAATACCACAAGTAGGCGACTTTCACTATTTGTCTTCTCACAGTGTAGAAGCCTCAAGGTCTGGGAAGATTTGCTTTCTCTGTGTGTGTCAGCTCTGGGAGGAAGGTCGTTGTCACATGTCAGGATCTTCTGTCCCTTTGCCCTTGACAATCTCCATGTGGCACGGCATCTCTCTTCTCCTCTTTGCTTCCCCGGTTCTTTAATGCCTCAGAAGAGATTAAGACACCCCTTGCTCACCTACTATCACAATCACATAACAAAGAGCATCTGTGCCCAGGTAGAGTGGGTAGAATTTATAGCATGATTGGGGGTGCCACAGTTCAACCCATGACCCTTCTGGAAGGAGAGTCTTGTACGAAGCCTTTCAGAATTTTTAATACAGCTACAAGAGCTTCCCCAATTTTTTAGAGAACAAAGGTTTTGTGGAAATTGGTTTTCTACTGAGGGCCTGGCGTAGATGGGATTGGAACGTTTTAAAACCTCTGGAATACCTCTTCAGAGACTCTCAATGTGCCCTGAGGATGGCTGTTGATTTTGAGAACTCTTCAAAAATGAAATTAACAGCGAGCCTGCAGAGAGACTGTGGGTCTGGAGAATTATGGCACGCTGCCCTCCAAATAAAGCCACACCCGGCCAGCCTTCTTCCACACGGCTCGCTGATAAGAAATGCCGTCAGTTTGAAACGACAGCAGAGAGGGAAAAGGAGCCGGCTTTGAGCAGAGCTTCTGCTGCAGCAAGCCTGTGGGTGCCTGGCGTGAGGAGGGGCAGGAAAAAGAGGGCCTGTGAAAAAAAAAAACAGAAAATCCAGGCAAAAATCTCCCTTTGAAAGCCGAGCAGGATGTGCAAAGTTCTGGGCCAGCTGGAGGGCTTCATAACGCTGGATGCTGACTCCGAGGACTTCATCCTTCACAGGAAATGCTTGAAAGTGACAGGGTAGGAAGTGGCAACCTCAAAGAACATTGCTCCTAGCGGGCACCAAGATGATTAAGGAGACAATGGCGACCCGTGGAGTCCGGGTGCATTCAGACTTCCCCAGGCACTATATGCCTAGAAGTCAAGAGAAAAACAATCCAATAAAGATACTGTAAAAACAAAATACAAAATGCACATCAAAGCATTTCATCTGGGGAAAATCAGCCCCCAAATCGACCATATGCAGAAGAAAAACAGTCACAGATCACTCTAAACTAGATTCTATCCTCAGGCAGCGTTAGGTGGTTTGGCAAAAAAAAAAAAAAAAAAAAAAAAGCAAAACCTTGTTCTTAGGACCACCTGAATCAGATAGTTACCAACCATGACCTGGACTGGGCGCAAACCGGGAGGAATCATAGCTGAGAGTTGATTGGACTCCAGAAAAAGTCCAGGAAAAAACAGAGTCATATATATTAGAGATGGAGACTAAATCACAAGGTGCCCAGCTGAGAATCCAGTGGAAGTATTGAAGAGACAGAAGCAGGAAAAATACAACTGTGGAAATGAGATACAGAAAGAAAGGGGATCAGAGAAAAGGCAGTTGAAATTGAAGACAGGCAAAGAAAGGAACTTGTACAACTGGAGTTCTTAAAGAAGGAAAAATGAACCAAAATCCATGAAATATAATCCCAGTAATATGAAAGAAGACTAGAATCTAAACATTGAAATGATCCCCTTGAAATTAGAAAAATTGAAGCATACAAGCTGCCTTGAGATGCACTGTAGTAAAACTAAGAGAGTTTAAGGTTGGAAAGGAACAGAAAAACCTTTAGGTCTTAGGCAAGAAGGCAAGAAATTACACAGTAGTAGGATAATTAGCTGCAATTAGACATTCCAAAGCAACAGAGAGAGGGAGGGTTGGGCAACAATAGGACAACATTGTTGAAGAAACCTTAAGAAAGAAAATGCAAATTCAATCCGGTCCATTGGCCTTTGCTATGAGGGCTCTACCTGAGTGTAGTAAGTAGGTGACCACAGTGTCCCTTGGCCTCAGTGCCCGGTGGAGGGCAGACCTGGAAGCACCTGTAACCACGGACAGCTTCCAGAAGCCAGGGGATAATTGTCGTGCAAACTGCCCATGCCTATCTCAGCCAAGACACAAAGTGGGCTCTGCTTGGGAGAATGGCCACACTTCAGACAGCGTTTGAGCCAGGGGGGCTGCTCGGCCGCTGTCTAGTGCCCAGCCATTGACATCATGAAAGCTCCTTCCCGTGCTAATGTGTACTTGGGAGAAAGAGCGACAGTCCTTGAACCCTACAAGCGCAGTTCTGCCCTGGCCTCCAGGGTCGCCAGGAGTCAGACCCAACTCACGGGCAGGGAGATTGATTTGGGAGATGTGTTCAGGCTCTGATCAGAAGGGCACGATAGAAATGGAACCATCTGTGTGGCCTGTGGTTCTGCACTGGGCTGCTAACCACCAGGCCAGCCATTTGAAACCACAGGAGAAAGACGGGGCTTTCCACTCCCTGAAGCTGCCCTCTCGGAGCCTCACAGGGGCAGTGTCCCAGAGAGCCGCGGTGAGTCAGCCTCGACTCCCCGGCAGTGAATTCGGCTTTTTGTTTATTCCTGGTTCTTGGTGCTGTCTTCCTAACGGCAGCCGGAGAGGACATTGCGGACTTGCTGTGCTGCATCTCAGATGCGGTGCCCCGCAGAGCACATCTGACAGGACTGCAGCCCCAAGCAAAGGGCTGGGCCAACGGGGTTGTTTTTTTTTTTTTTTTATCAACATCACTTAATCTCTTCCACCTCTTCCCACGAAGTTCTTTCTCCAAAATGAACACGGCTACACAAAGTCCAAAGTGCCTCTGGTTGTACGTACCACTTCATCAATACATTGCCGTTTGTAAAGATTAAGGCTGTAGAAAAAGTTTTGATGACGTGAAAAATCAGAGTATACAAGTGGTCTTCCTGAGGAAGCGAGTAGACAGCAGGTGCAAGTGAGAGATGGTTGGGGGCTGCAGCTGCCGGGGAGCATTTGATAAATCGTTTTTAAGAGCTGAAGCTAAATTAAGGGGGGCCAGGGATAGAAGAACAGTACGTGAAACCACGTTACACTGTGTATGGTACATGTGTATGATTTGAATTACATAAGTATGTACAGAGCATAAGTGTGCCTACATATTTGTTGCAAAACTTCTTCCGTTTCCATTTCACTTGAGGGTCACAGCAACAATGTACCGTATTTTTTGGACCATACGATGTGCCATCTGACCATAAGAAACACCCAGTTTTTAGAGCAGGAAAACAAAAAAAAAATATTCTGAGCCAAATAATACCAGTATACTAAAATGTTCTGGGGTACCACACCTTAGCGCCAGAAGACACACCCTCATTTCCCCTCCCC
This sequence comes from Nesogale talazaci, assembly GCA_004026705.1. Classification (NCBI taxonomy): domain Eukaryota; kingdom Metazoa; phylum Chordata; class Mammalia; order Afrosoricida; family Tenrecidae; genus Nesogale; species Nesogale talazaci. The sequence goes on along the minus strand of PVJH01000828.1, from coordinate 105,726 downwards.
TCACTTTTTTTGAGGGGGAAGTGCAACTTATGGTCCAAATACTACCGTAGTTCACTGAGACATAGCACAGAAGAGAATGAGAAAAGACCCCACAAACCACTTAAGCCTTGTAAAATTCAAGCGTTTGTTTCCTTAGCAACCTATAAAGTGGCTAAGCAAACCATAAAGGTGACCCAGGAAGGGCAGTTCAGGAACCAGCACCCCCCTTACTCAGCCTCCTTTTTCTGCTTTACAAGTGCCTTGTAGTTACTGACACTGCTGCTTCTTGGTGACACAGGGAGGTGAGCATGTAAATTGCTGAAAGACCGTAGACCCGGCTTTCATATTAGAAATCTGGACTTTGCAGGTAGATCTCTCTTACCAGTAGCTGGGATTCACCACTCACCAGGAGAGCATTACCTCCTTACCCATCTGTTTCGAGTCAGGGGATAATGTTTATCACTTCATTTACAATGACTGGAACCAGTGTACAAGTGTAAGGTTAAATGGTTTCACATACCCCTCATAGTTCACGTGAGGAAATGGTAAGCAGATGGTTACATGCCAATGGGACGAGGCATCCCTTATAATATTTTGAGAGTTACATACCACATATGTGTATACCACGAGTCCATGTCAGCATAAATCTGTGTGTCACAGTTTTACATATAAGATCGTAAATATTGTAAATACACACAAATACATGATATAAGTATACTACATATTCTCGATATTTCCATGACAGGGCTTAGAAACAGACATCACAGACATCTTGGCGGGCATACACCACACCAAGATCTTGGTTTCTAACACCATTTCCACAGCAACAAATCAAGATGACTTGTCAGAGGAAGCCAGGGGAAACCAGGGAAGGGGCTCCTCCAAAGGATGTATGTCAGAGCCAACGTGAAGGTGCGGGTGCTGAGCACGTCTGGGACACTTTGTGCCTCGGGGAAACTAAAGGCAGGAAGGAATTTTAAACCATGGGAGAAGTGGGAATTTCATGACTGTATGAGTAGAGAGATAAATGAGTGAGAGGAGAGTGTTTGCCACGATGCCGTGCTGACCTGGAACCACTGCTTCAGACAAGAATCATCTATGGCCCACACACGATTACTACACAGGCACAATGAGCGCCTGTCCAGTGTAGAGAGTGGACAGCCTCTCGAGCTGGGGGATCAAAATGAGCCACCCACGAGGATATCTCTGGGAGGGCGCCTGGCTGCATGCTTCCACCGGTGGTACCTTGGGAAGCACCCAGAGCGTGTCAAGCAGCATTCCAGCTGGAAAGCATAACCCTAACCGAACAGTCAGGGAAGGTCCGGCAAGCAGAGCATTCTCCATGGAGAGAGACAGCGCCGGCATGTAGTTTAAGAAATTACTGCCCTAAAAGCTGAGGACCCGTTCCAGATGGATGAAGACAAGAGACCCCCACCCAGGCAGAAGCAATGTGCGCTCCTACATGAGGGGCAAGAACGGCTGCTCTGAAAGGCATTATTGGACAATGGACAGAACTGGAGCAGGGGTAAAGAAGCAAGCATTTTCTGAATCTGCGTGCTGAGGCCTGCTTAAGGGGAAGTTTTGGACATGCACGGTGAAGTGTTACAGGATAGAGAGGCATGACAGATCCAGGCTAAGCAGATCAGAAATAGCCCCTTTGTGAGCATGTGTGTCGCATGTACATGAGTAGGAATGAGAATGCAGCCGCAGCCAGATGATGAGTGGTGGGTGTAGGAGAGTTCTGATAGTTTTAAAGTTTGGGATTTTGAAATCATTAAAACAACAACAACAACAACAACAACAACAAAAAACAGATGAAATAACCAGGGACCACTAGCATGGACTTTGGTGGCAAGAGCTGCACCCAGTGCTGACAGCCCATGGCATAACCAAACCCGCCAATGTGGAGTTACTCTAACGCCTGTCAACTCTGTGTCTTATCAGGATAGGACTGTCTTCTGTGGGCATCTAATGGCTGGTTTTATTTCATTTTGTACAAATTTGGTCACCAGACCTTTTTAGTGAGGCACTGTTAGGATGGACCTGAACTTCCAACCTTTCACTTAGCCAGTGATCACGTAGACAGCGTGATTGCTTTACTTTTGCGTGGTCTCCGGGCAGTGGGTCACTCAGTTTCTGCTTGGAAGGAGAGCAGGAGGTGCAACAGGGCCGGGTGGGGCTGGGGGTGGGTGTGGAGCAAGGCCAGGCCCGAGGCGGGAGAGGACGGAAGCAGGAGCATCTCGGTCCTCTGGCCCATAGTGCTCTTAGCACTGTATTTCAGCCTGCCGGGAGTTAAACTTCACATTAAAACAAAACAACGTTATTCTTGAAAAATAAGTTGGCCAGCAGCCCCTTGGAAGATCCTGAGCCTGTTACTGCAAGCTGACTGAACTTGATTCAAGGCTGCGACATTGAATGTTAATAGAAACCACACGCGTTGCGGCATGTAGTCCGGAAAATGGGCAAAAGGAAAAGGGGTGGTGATGAAGGACATGTCCACAGCAGCAGTAAGTGTGGAACTGTCCAGAGAGTTAGGGTGGGAGACCGGCTGGCGTGGCTTCCCATTGCCACCTTCAAATGATGGCCTGTGGGCCCTCCTGAGACATTCACAGTGCCTTGGGCATTGGGGACCAGGGCTGTTGTCATGCTGAGGGAGGTCGAACCTGTTTTACTGTTCAGAAAACCCACACCACTGCCATGGAGCCGGTACCGACTCAGAGTGCCCTGCAGGCCGGGTAGAACCACCCCTGTGGGTGATCCCTCGGAGGCTCCCCCTTTATGGACGCAGGAAGGCGTGTCCTGGTCCCTGGATGTGCTGGGTGCCTCTGAACTTTCCACTTGGCGGTGAACAGCCCAACGGAAAACCCACCAAGTCACCAGGGTTTTTTCCTCTGCTCCAAAGTGACCTCATTTGACTGCTTATAAGCTTCTTGAGGACCCGCAGGCACACCTTACTTAACTTGAGAAGCAGGGGCCCAGGCGGGCCCCCATTGATCATGTCGATTCGTGGCTTACCAGCAAGCACTCAGAGAACTTGCTCTGGAAAGTACGTCTCTGAAAGCCCTTGTTGCAAGAGTGCCCTGAGTCAGCATTTCCCTCCGGCCGTGCGTGCGTGTATCTGAGGGGCCCCGCCAGAAGGTACACTGTTGTGGTTCACTCTCCTCAGCAGAGCTCCGCGGTGTGAGGATGACGAGTGTTTCCACGGGGAACCACAATGGCGCTGCCAGCTCCTGTGCTGGCCGTCTTCCTGTGGAAACTCCTCCACCGTCTTCCCATGTGCAGTCTCTGTTGTAGGCAGTATTCATGCAGCTCTGGTTGCTACACACACACACACACACACACACACACACACACACGGCACTGTGCTGCTGGAACTCAGAAAGGACTTGCAGCCTTGAAGAATAACAGCTTCGTGAGCACAGAATGGGCTGTTATCAAATGAAGAGCGCATTTGTTTTGGAAACGGTAACAGTGTGTGCTATGTCAAAGTGTGTGCATTTGGAAAAGTAAGTTGTAGACACTTGATATTGAAATGTAGAAAAATGTGATTTTTCCTAAGTGATGTGAGCATTAACTTCAACTAGTGAATAGGTACGTGTGCAAAACAAGGCGCAAATGAAACACTGGGGGAAAAAAGCCTTGTTGAAATGGAAAATGCTGTCTTTATAACACTCGGATTTAGAAAACATTTTTATGGTTTTTGGTCATGTAGGCCAAGTTTTAAAAAGTGAGCTGTAATTTACATGTACCAGAACTCTATTCTCTCTGGGGGGCAGTTTTATGGTCAAGTGGATCCAGTTCACATCTGGCACTTGGAATGTTGAATTTTTTTTTTGTCCAGATTGCTTCAGGCTCTCCCTGCCACTTGAGGGTCCACGTCTTGAGCCGTGCAGTGCTCGCCCTCTCTACTGGCACTCCCCAGTTTAAGTTTTACTACGCGCTGCAGTGCATCTTTGCAAAGTGGACGTTCGTTGCGGTGGTATGCCAAGCAAGGGTGTCTGTGCCTCCTTCCAGCAGCGTGTACTCAGTTAGGGCTCCGAGTGACATTCTGGTCATTTTTACCATAGTTCAGATGCCTTCGTGATGGTGTGCACACACTTGACTCCAGGAGCAGGTGGACATGGAAGCAAAGACATGGGTGTGCCTTGCTTTGCTGTGAGCCATGCTGAAATTCCCTGGAAGGCAGTGGGTTTTTTCCTTACTTTGAGTATAATAATGAGAGGTGGTCTCAGAGACTTTCACTTTGCGCTTAGTGGTCTTCTCTCTGCCATTAGTTGACTCATAGTGACCACAGGACTGAGTCGAACTGTCCTTGTAGGTTTCTGAGACCATACGCCTTTCAGGGAGAAGAGAACCTAACGCCAAACTCAACTGCTATCCAGTCGATGCCGACTCTTTGTGGCCCAATTGGACTGTAACGCTTTACAGGAGTAGAAAGCCCAATCTGGTGGTTTTGAACTGCTGATTTTGCAGTTAGCAGCCTAACATGTCACCACTATGCCTCCAGGTAGGTGCTTCCCCCATGGAGTAAGGTGTCCCTCCTGACTCTTCCATGACTCTTCACCTCCACAGTATGTCCCCCAGAGCAGCATGTGTGTGCCCCAACCTCACCAGTATTCTGCCCACTGTCAGATCACGCTCTAGGTTTGGCCCGCTAGTAGACTGTGGGCATCAAACCTATGCAGGATGTTCTCTCACAGCATTGGGCACTGGATGCCTGGGGAGGGGACTGGCTGGAGCATTATTTTGGTAGCCCCCTTAGGAAACTGAGGTAAAAAGTCAGTAGGTGAAGGAAGCTGCTTGGCAGGAACCAGGAGGGTCAGCTGGTCCTGTTCCAAATAGAGAAGGAGAGAAAGAAAAGGAGAGAAGACAGGAAGGTGGAGTGAGACCAGGGAATGGGATACTGACACCCTGGTAGAACTCTCGCCTTCCACATGGAAGGCCCGGGCTGATGTCCAGCGCCCCCGTACCTCAAGGGCAGCCACCAGGCAGCTATCTGTTGGTGAGGCCTTGGGCCAGGCCAGCCAGAGGATGTTCCCTGGTGCACAGATCGCCCAAGCTGGGGCCCACTTCACAGGAGCCAGTCAGCATTCCTTGAGGACGAGGACAGGGTGGAGAGACAGATGGAGAGTGCTCCTTCGTGGTTTGGATGTTTAGAATTCCACTCTTTATCCAGAGATCCTCACCAAAGTTTGTGATGCTGTGGGGGCTGTTTAGTTTTGTTTTTGGACTGGGTCGGGCAGTACACACCCGAGATGATACTGGAGTCATTTCAGGGCCTCTGAGAATGCCAGACCTCCCAGTTGGTTCCTGGGGACAGGGGGCTCTGGAAGGGGCTCTCCTTGGGAAGCCCCAGCTAACAGCCAGAAGACAGAGATAGAAGAAACCAGAAAAGACTGGGAAGGAGGAGCTGAAGCTGCATTTGTATGAGGACAAAAATTATTGAAAGTACCGTGTATTGCCAAAAGTTCAAAAAAGTCTGTCTTGAAGGAAGTCTGGTCAGAATGCTCCTTAGAGTCCAGGATGGTGAAACTTCATGGTACAGACGTTGGACATGTTTTCAGGAGAGACCAGTCCTTGGAGAAGGACATTGTGCTTGATCAAGTGGAGGGGCAGGAAAGAAAGAGGAAGGCCGTCGTGGTGATGGATGGACATAGTGGCTGCCTCAGTGCCCTCCAACATAGGAACCGTGGTGCACTGACGCAGGACCGGGCAGGGTTTCCTTCTGTGGTGCACAGGGTCACTGTGGGCCGGAGCCGACTCCACGATGACCCCTTACACCAACAGCGGGATTAGCTTGGTGGGACCCCCAGTTATGTTGTTTTGTTTTTCCTCCCTGAAATACTTTCAGCATATTATTTACACCCGAACTTAGAAATGATAGGTTATTTTTCAGGTTTGATTACAGGAAAGGTACCAAAAAGGGGAAGATGAAACTGATTATTGAGGAATAGGGAATAAGGGCCAGGACTGAAACTTCTTTCTTTACCCAAAACAGGAACTTTTAAATTCATCTGTTAGCCTGTCTTCCTCCTCTCCACCTTAAAAAAAAATAAAATAAAAGCAAGCTAATATCTCAAAGAGAAAAATCTGTTAAGTGTCGAAAAATTAGATGAGTTTTTGAGTAGATAAGAGTCGTGTCTTAAATGTTGTCACCATTCTGTAGTGCCAAGGTTTATAATAATGACTTCATACTACTTTCGACTGCAACAAACTGTAGGTTTCCGTATTTCTACCGCATCCACTCCTAAGACTCACAATGTTGCTTTCTGAAGTTCTCTTTTTGTTTCTGAGTTGACAGAAACAACTAGAAAAATCACTGACAGGCTCCCAGGCTAACGCGGTACCCTTGATGGCACTGTGCGGAATGCAGAGCTGAAAAACAGGAAGCCCCTGACAGAATCCGAGCACCTGTTGTGTCCCTGGTGGCGGGTCCTCTCACTTTGCGTCCTTCCTGCCTGCCTGCCCTGATTCCATGCCCACAGCCATCGCTCTCAGTACAAGTGACTGGTGCATGAACCACAGAGACCCTCTACATGCTCTCCTACTGGAAAGGTAAAATCTGGTTGCTTTTGGACATAGCACTTTAAGAAAGGGAGTGGGTTGAGTGTTTGGATGCCACCCGCATGCCACCCACATGCCACAGCCATCTCCCTGGTAAAGTTGCTTCTTCCGAGGGGACCTAATGTTTAGATTGGCTAGTTGTTCTCTTGGCAGTCCTGGAAACATCTACCCAATTTATCCCCCTCTCCCCAAACAAACCAACCCGTGGCCATCAACTCAGTTTCCCCTCGTGGCAGCCCTATTGGCCCAGGTGACCAAAATGAATCTATCTAGGAGCAGGCGGACTCAGCCCGCTCCCATTGTTGTTTGCCAGCCTCATCATTCAAAGGCATCATTTTTTCTTGGACTTCGTAGTTCACTGTGCAGCTTTGGCATGCATAGATGACCCTTGAAAGGACCCTAGCTTGATTCAAGCACACATTAATGTGCCCTTGAACGCTGTAGAGAGGCCATGTGACACAGATCTGCCCAGGGCAGCCCGTTGTTGGATCTCTTGACGCCGTGCTCAGGGAGGCAGCGTGTCCTTCTGTTGTTTGTCAGAGTCCTCTGAGGGGAAGCCAGCTCCATGGCACCCAGCAGCAGCGGCGGCAGCCAGAACCTCTTCTCACTCCTGTGCTTCATTCAGCTACTTTGTTGTTTGAATTCTAGTCCCACTGTTCTAGCTCCCCAATTTCTGACCATGCCTGCTTGGGTGCCTCGCATGCCGTTTGACTTCAGAGTTCACAGAGAGAAATAAGATCATCTCCATGGTTACTGTCTATTTGTTCTTAACTTGTCTGTGCTACAGCTCGGCCACCATGTGAATAGTTCACATGTCTCCCCCTTTGACTTTTCAAACTTTAAAAAATACAGAGAAGGACTACGTTCTTTATTATGCTCTTGGAAGCTGGCTGCTTCTGCCTTTCACAGTTAGTGGTTCTTTCTCTAAATCAGTCCTGACCCAACTGGATCCAGCATTTCCCGGGCCTCACGTGCATCTCGCCCCGGGCTCCTTTTGGCGTCATGGCTCGCCTATGTTTCACGTTGATATGCTGTACCCTGTGGCGTTTGTCATCTCATCTCTAGTCTTTCCTTCTTATTTCCTTTCTCCTTGTGCCTCAGCCCGACGACTCTGTGTGGGTTTGTCATTGCAGAACCTCAGTTCCTTGTCTAGAACTGCCACGTGGCAGCCCTTGGGGCTGTGCTGCCATCACACCAAAACCAGTGCTGATACCCAGAAAGTTCCCTTTTCAACATCTGGATCCTCTTGGTATCGCTCCCATCTGCCTGCCTGGCCTTTCTTGTACTTTAGCTCAAGGGCCAATGGGAAAAACCAAGGAGCAGAGTCCCAGTGAATTTGTCCTTGGAAGCGGGGACCCTGTCTCGTGTACAGGGCATGCTTCTTGACGTGACTGGGACAGTGATTCTGCGATGGATCCTCCCTCTGCCTTCTAGGGTTTCTCAGACCAGGCTCTGACGGTATGGGTAACCCCCTCTCCTTGCTCTCATCCCCAAGGCCTGCTGCCACCAGAGTGATTTCCCCCAGACCTTCCCTTTATCCTGTCAGGAATCCTCTTTGGTTGTGGACCGAATGAAAACTAATGAGCCTGCCTTTCCAGCTTCGGAATCAGCTAGTTGCATGTAGGCGCTGAGTGTTACTGTGTTTTCTTTGGTTTTCTCCGCATAAGCCCATTAAGGCCAACTCGAACGTTTGGCTTATTGTTCTCCACTAAGGAAGTGCTTCTTCCCACTTAGGCCTTGGCTCTGACTGTTGGTGCCGAGAAGGCCCCAGCCAGCTTCTCCTCTTTGTCCAGGGACCTCCTGTGCTTTGCTAAGGCCCCCGTTCAGGTGTGGAGTGCCAGGCATGGAGTGCCGTGCGCGGGCGCCCAGGAAATGTTTGCTGAGCGAGTGAATGAAGACCTGCATTTTCAGTGAGCAAGCCTGACGCGCTTCATCTACTAATGGTACTCCCCTTCTCGTCAGACCTCATTAGCCTGTGTATTCAATGAAGTTTAGTCAATGCCTAATTCACTGACTCAGACCTGATAGAGGAGTGCCGTATTCCGACACTAAGTAACCTGTTGGAAATGGCTTCAAAGCCGGCTCAGCCTCTTTGTTTCTACTTTAATTGTAAAAGTGCTTTTTAAATGAAGCCTTTTCTTAGGTTTAGCACAAGTGAATTATGGGCTGTAATCAAAAGATTGCAGCACACGCTCTGTACAATTACATCGGTGCAGCTCAGCAGAAACGATGGCAACAGCGGGGAAGGGCTGCTTTTAGAAGAATGACCTTAGCTAATGTGCATTACAAATGACTTTGGGTGTAATAGAATGGCCTACAAAGTTAAGAAGCGGGGCGTCACTCACTGTTTCCTGGCTCTTGTCAGTCATCTCGGAGTGCTGTGGCCCATCCGGGAGATTGTCAGGGTCTGCAAGCGTCCATGGGGAGCACAGCAGGTCGGTGCCAGGCTCTTCACCTCCCCCGCCCCGCCATAAAGCAAATGGCACCACACAGGGAGTCACCCAAAGGGTTGCGTGTTCCAGTGCATGTACTTGTTGACACGATTGGGTAGTCTGCTAAGCACACACATGCCAGCACTAGGAAAACGTTAGAGATGACAGAGCGACCTGCCTGTGACCAGAGGCATGAAGTGAGCACACGCCCTGGGTGGGGGTGGGTGGGTGGGAATGGTGCTGGCAGGCCTGCTTGGTACAGGGTGGTCACAGACCTTCAACGTGCCGTTGGCCACTGTCTGTAACGTGCAACACTGCAATGCCCACTAAACAGAGGTCCTCCTCTCCCCACTGTGGTTGGAAGCCATTAGATCGGAACCACAGGCACAGCAGAATGGCATGTTCCCTGGGCCTGCACCATCTCTGTGTCTGATAGCAGCATCTCAGTCTGTTGTGATCAGTAAGGTTTTCATGGGCTGATGTGTGGAAGCAGACTTCCAGGCCCTTTGAGCCGCCTGTAAGCCACCATTGGTAGGTGTCTGGTCAAGGCAGGTGAAGTTCCTCGGTCAGGAATCAAACCTGAGTCTTTTGCGAGAAAGACATGCGTGCCACCCCTGATTCCACAGTCTCCTTTAGGTGAAGTCTTGTGAGATGGCAGCTGTCACAGTGGACCAGGGACCAGAGGGGCCGGTTGCAATGGAGAAAGATAGATTAAACAAGAGACAGAGCTGGGGGCAGGGGGCTCAAGGAGCACAGATCTTTCTTAGAGACGGACTTGGCTTATGTGCAGTACTTGTCCTGTACCCTGCCTCCTGTCACAAGTTCTCACACAAAGAGCCTGTTGACAATTTTTGGAAGACAAACAATAATATTTTAGCAAATTTGTCTGTGGTCTGGAGGGAAAGAAAAAGCCAGGAACATGGAATACAACTGATAATCTGCAGAATTCTCTGTTTAAACTGCTTCCCATGGAACAGGAGGGAAAGTGCCCACTTTATCTTAGACAAGGGCAGACTATCCAGTGTCTCTGCTCCCTGGGTTGAGGTGCCAGGCCTTGCTTACTCCGTGGAATGTAATGGTCCTGTTCTACTTGACGGGGGGCGTCAAGTTCAGACTGTCCCATAATACACTATGTCCCATGGAAACCCGGGGATTTCTTTCCTAGAGTTTATTGTAAGACAATCTGCTCCTACATTATCTCATTCTTTTTTTTTTAATGGTTTAAGGTGAGTTATATTAATAATAAAACAAAAAACTATTTAAATTTTGGGGAAAAAGAAATAGTCCTTTTGGCATAAATGTACTGTTTGGGTTTTTTCCCCTAAATTTTTTTAATTGGGAGGTAATACAGATATCATGTTATTTTATAGTTCGTTCACATTAAGCAGTATTGTACAATTGATTACCAGAATGAGTTTCAAAACATTCACTTTCTTCTTGAACTCCTTGATATCATCTCCCCTTTACCCCTCTATTCCTCTCTCACTGTACCCCAGGACCCCTTACTTGTTGCCTCTGTAGCTTTAACTTTTGAAATTTTTTAATAAATCATTTTATTGGGGACTCATACAACTCCCATCACAATCAATACATATGTTAATTGTATGCAGGCCACATTTGCACACCTGTTGCCATCATCACCCCCAAAACATCCTCCCTCCACTTAGGTCCCCAGTACCAGCTCCCCATATTTCCCCTCTCTCTCTCCACTTCCCCTCCCCCATGAACCCTTAATAATTTACAAACTGTTATTACTTTTGCATATCATGCTCTGTCTGGTGTGTCCCTTCACCTACTTTCCCTGCTGTCCGTACTCCAGAGAGGTCATATGTAGATCCCTGCGATTGGTTCCCCCCTTCCATTCCCCCTCCCTCCACCTTCCTGGTATCACTACTCCCACCACTAGTCCTGAAGGGATCATCTATCCTGAATTCCCCCTGTATATGGCTCCAGTGTACATCTCCTGGTCTAGCTGGCTTTGTCAGGTAGAACTGGGATCGTGATAGTGGGTGGAGGAAGCATTTGAGAACTAGAGGAACGATGCATACCTCATTGTTGCCATACTGTAACTTGACTGGCTCCTCTTCTCCCTGCAACCCCTCTGCGAGGGGGTGTCGATTCATCTATTGATAGACTTTGGCTCCCCATTTAGTACTCCCCCTCATTTATAATGATACAATTTTTAGTTCTGTTTTAAAAATTATACCCGCAATATTTTTCTATGCTGTACGTTATATTTACTTAAAGATATATATGTATTCTCTTTGCATATGTTTTCTTTGTATATACTTTTATAGGAGGAATTTCTTACACATATTTAGTGCTTGCATATATTTTTTCTATATATATTCATTTATTTTAAAAAGAGTTGAGAAAATCTAATCAAACTGTAAGAATGTGAAATTTTATGTCTATTGGAACTTTAAGGAGTTTCTTCCAAGAGCTGTTCTTCTACAGTTGACCTTTTAATATTAAAATTCATTTGCATTTTGACAAACATAAAAAAAAGATTTCTCATAAAGGGATTAATTAAATTCAGTGTTGAAAGTTAATTTCTAGCCAGGTAGTATGTAATATGTAATAATAACAGTGGTCAGCAGGGGAATGAATCTCAGTGGGTTATCTTATAATATTGCAATAAGAAAAAAATTAGTTAAAAGTGCTTTGTGAAAGCACTAAACTATACTTATGCTTTTTGAAGATTTAAACTTAGTAATGCTTTAAACTTCGTCGATTTAAACTTAGTAAGAAAGTACTGATGCTGTTGATTAGAAGAGACTGATCAGAAATATCGACAGGCCTGAAGTAGGGCTGGAAAATATTTTACCACTTTAGTGTAAGAATTTAATTCCTTACATGACGGGAGCAACAAAATAGAGAACTAAAGTGGTGTATAACTGTGTGCCAGTTGAACAGCTCTACTCTTCATTTATTATTATTTTTATTTTGTTTATTTTTTCCTCTTCATTTCTTGAGGAAGAGTTTTCGTGAGGTAGTCGGGGCTGTGGAGGCTCCTAATGAGTAGGTGCCCAGCTGTGAACTGAGAATCAGCCGTCCAAACGCACCAGCTGCCTGGCGGGAGAAAGCTGCGTCCCTCTTCTCCTGGAGAGGTCTGTGTTTGGAAACCCTGTGGGCCCCTCGACTTGGCCCTCACGGCTCCTATGAGCTGGCATTTGTTTGGGTCATGAGGCCTTTTTTCTATAATAAAAAGTTACAGCTTACAGGGTCTGACGGCTGACTTCTCCCCTGTGGTGTGTGTGTGTGTGAGGTGTGTGTGAGAAGGATGCAGGGAGAACAAAAGAGGGGAGGAGTGCCAGGTCCCCAGAGAAAGCCCCCGTCTGCTCAGCAAGCAACCCCCTTGTCACACTGAGGGAAGAGAAGGGCAAGAGAAGGCCCTTGTTCCCCGCAGAGTCCCGAGCGGGCCAGGACACTGCACGGCACCTCCGCCTCCTCACGGAGTATCGATCAGTTTTGGACTCTTTTGGGGTTTTTTGGTGGCAGGCCGGAGGGTGGGTGAATGTTGTTTATTTAGTTACTTATTTTAAATAATTTTATTGGGGGCTCTTATAGATATTATAACAACCCCTAAATCAATTATAGAACGCAAATGTGTGCAGATGTTGTCATCATCATTTTCAAAGCATTATCTTTCCACGGTCTCCCTTATCATCAATACCTCTTTCTTCCCCTCCCCCCTCCCACCCTCATGGACTCTTGATAAATTATATTTTTCATTTTTTTCATGTCTTACACCCTCTGCAGTATCCCTCCACCCGTGTTTCTGTTATACATCCATCATTGGTACTGGTTCAGTTTTGGACTCTTGAATAATTACAGCAGTAATTTCTCTTCGCTTTGGGGAGAACGAAACAAAAAGCTAGCAGAATCATCATACCCAACCCAGGAAAAAAAGCAGGAGTCCTTTTTCTTCTATCACCTTGGTAAAAGTACCATCAGTTTTAGGTGTGAAGAAAGACAATGGTCCATTATAATTCTCTCTCAATAGCCCAGACCTCTTCCTGGTACATTTTGGTCTCAGGCATGGGTAGCCTCAGGGCATCTGCTCGTGGTACCACTTTGTGCTCACTCGGGAATATCACCTAGGAACCCTGGCGGCATGGTGGTTACAGGTGTGCTGCTAACAGCGAAGCCCACAGTTGAAAGCCAGCAGGCATCTGTGGGTGACAGACTGGACTTTCTAATTCCCCAAAGCGTTACAGTCTGGGAAGCTCGCAGAGGCGCGGTACCTGTCCTGTAGGGGCACTGTGAGTTGGCATTGAGTCAGTCGGTGGCTGTGCGTTTTATTTTCTATTTGGAGGGAATGACCGTGGGGAGTGCCCTTGGGTGGTGCAAGCCATTAAGCATTTGATGACTAACCGAAAGGCAGGCAGAGGCACCTACTTGGTGACCTGCTTTGGACAGGTCAGAGCCGTGACCACCTGACAGTGGACAGTTGTGGACCGCAGGTAGAGTCTCCCTGAGGCCGAATCCACCAGATGACAACAGGGGTAGTTTGGAATTGGTTTGCTAAGTGACTCACAGATACAGTGTCTACAGCCACCTGGGTTTGATTTTACCTCTGAAGTGAATGAAAACAAGCGCACACAGGGGTGCATCCCTTCATGCCTATTTGGGCGGTATCCGAGCAAGCTTATGGCTGTGACCCCTCAAGGTTGACCTGAGTTCAGGAATCCCTATTGGAGGGAAGGATGCAGACCCACTCCACCTCTCACAAGCTCCAGGGCCTGGGGTCTTTTCTGGCTCGGGGCCAGTAGGCGGCAGGCGGTGCCCTTCCACCGCTGTGTGTGCCACCCCGCTGCTTCAGGTGCCAGGGAGCTGCTGGGGCCACTGCCCTCCCTTCCAAACTCAGCACTGTCAATAAGAGAGCATCGGGATCTGGTGGGAAATACTTTGGAAAATACTTTTCAAGCATGAGACACCATCATTTTATTTATTTAGAGAAGCGTGTGTTTTTGAAGCATTTTCATTTGTACATACAGCCCTAGATTTGTAGAATTAGAAGGTCCCTTGGAGATCATTGAGAGCAGAGAAGATAGGGAGTTAAGGGACCTGAGACACTGAGCAGGAAAATTAACTGCTTAGGCACTTACTGGAGAAATGAGATTAGAATGCAGCCTAGAATCTGACTGTAAATATTTGTCGAACAAACCTGTTTTCTTTACACTACATATCTACATATTAGAATTGGGGTTCTTTGCAGAAGATGTTGGTCAGTTCAGAGTCTGTGAACAGGTCCTTCACCTTCTCCTCCGGTCAAGAGGTACAGCCTCAGAAACCCTCGGGAGCAGTTCTGCTCTATCCCTGCAGTCTCTGTGAGGCGCAATTGACTCGGTGGCATTTGGGTATTGGTTTGGATGAGATTTATTTGCCGAATTGTTTTTTACAAGCTTTCTTGTAACCTAAAGCTTAGCAAAAGTTGTATAAACCACAGCGATACAATTTACTAAGCAGTTAAAAGATACAGGAAGTTATACTCTACAGCATGGCAGGTACCTCAGAAGGTCCCATGTGTCCTTCTCTAGTGCTGGTTCCCTAATTAATTCCTCATTCTCTTTCTTTTTTAGCTAATTTAACAGGACATGCAGAGAAGGTGGGGATTGAAAATTTTGAGCTCCTGAAGGTCCTAGGAACTGGAGGTGAGTCTTGGGTTAAGTTTTTTTGTGTTTTTTTTTTTAAGGGAAAAGATATACTTGTTGTTCATATAATAAAGGATTGATGTCCTTAATATGGAAATCAGTCAGCATTCAAAAAGCAAGAAGATGTCAACAAGGAAACTGTCAAAAAACAGGAACAGGCCATTCACAGAAGAAGAAATATGAAAGGGAAAAAATTAGGGAATTGGCAAGGACTTCCGTCCTGCTGTTGTGAATGTAATTAGTTCAGCCTATCTACAGGGTGATTTGATAGTATTTACTTAAATTGAACAAAAGCACACTAACCACAAAGAATATCCCTAACATTTATAGAAAGCATGCCTGTTGCCAAATGCTCTGTGGTGACTCATTCAGCCCTTGTTCAACTCTGCTGATATATCATGCACTCCACTTGTAGTAAGGAACACTGTGGAACCTTTAGGCCCTCACGTCGGACGGTTACCTCAGTGGGTTCAAACTGCTGACCTTGCAGTCATCAGCCCAACATGTAACACACCACACTGATTGGGCTCCTTGTTGAGCACCAGAGATAAAGACCCTAAAAGAGGACAGAAAAAATGTGTATTCACACAGGACAAGTCCAAGATTAACAACAGATTCTTTAACAGCAACAATGGAAGCCTTGGGAGAGTGGAATACTATATGCACAGTGTCCATAGAAAATTGTCAACTTAGTATCGAGTAAGGGCAAAATAGACATCTTCCTATATACACAAGATGTGTATGCTGCCAACAAACCTTTACTAGGAATTTTGAAAGGGTATTTTTTGGGGGAAGAGAGTTTCTTAGATGCCAGCTATACTGGTGAGCAAAGAAAATCTGAACATTACCCCTGTAAAATCATTGTGCCTAATTGCGGAGGTTAAAAAAGGAAAGTGTAATATTGAACAAAAAAAGTATATAATTTGAGAAGTAAAAGAATTTAGTGGTGTGAAGTAGTGCTCTTCATACTTTGAACATGCCCATGAATCTTGAGTTGTATAAAGGATTGAACAGATTAGCAGATAACTAGAAACGTGAAGAGCCCTTGCTATGGATTGTGTTATATCCTCTCCCAAAGTGTGTGCTGTAAATCCTAACCTCTCTACCTGTGTTTTAAGAACCCTGGTGGTATCGTGGAATAAGCATTGGGTTGCTAACTGCAAGGTCAGTGGTTCAAATTCACCAGCCTGCCAAAGGATAAAGATGAGGCTGTGTGCTAATGTAAAAATCTTTCGTCTTGGACAGAAAAATAGGGTTTCTGTTAGCATTGAGTCCATGACAGTGGGCTGCTGTTGAGTTTCTTTGGGCTATAATTACATTTTGTCTTTGTTTTGTTAACCAGACAAGATTACTTAGGGGTGTCGAGTCAGTTTCTTTTCTGATATAAAAGAGATTAAAAAGCAAATGAGCAAGTTGAGATGGGGAAGATATTTGACAAGCCACTTGGAAGTCAACACAGAGCCAAAAATCAGAAGTTGAAGATGCAAGGACCATTTTGTCCAAGCCTGTATAGAAATAGGAGGAGAAAAAAAACTATAGGTCAGTGTCACACATGTAGAAATTTTCATAGCAAATTTATGAAAGCAAACCTTTTCCTTTCAACACTGGTGGTACTCTGTCTCATTATCTCTCTCAACTTGATGTGGTTTAATCACCCTTTGATCTTCATGGAGTTAAGACAGTTCCTCAGTGTACAAGTAACGTTCTCCTCTTCCTTTTCCCTTTCATGCTTATTCCCTGCCCTGTAAGTGGTCTATTGTTAGCCACAGGTAGTGCTTTTCCCTTTTGTCCTATGACAATATACTGTTCTTATGAGAAGGTATAATAATTAAGAAATGTCATCGTAGGTATTTCTGTATTTAAAATCAGTTTTGATGACTAAATGGTGTAGGTGGAAACTTTTAATATGGATATGATAAAGCCTCAATTTTTATTCAAAAATTTTACCACTAATCTTTCATGACTTTAAAAGATCATTTCTTACAGCACTACTTAGGGGACTAGAATACCCTCATCAAGTGTCTTTATGTATCATGCATGGTTTTCTCTAGAGATGAAACTGAAAACTCTTCTAAAGGATTTATTTTTATCTATTATGAACTAGAAAAAAATGCTGTCCATCAATCTCTTGAAGACTTTGTGAACTACTTTAATATGGAAGCTGTATTTTCAATCTCGTCCTTGAATATGTGTCATATTTCACTTCTCCTACAGTCTATGGAGTTGTTCTCCTTCTCAGTTATCTTGTTTCTTTTGGTCTGGTGCTAATCTGTTGGTCCGTTTAGTAAACGAACCCACCACTTGCCATTGAGTTGAGTTTGACTCGTGATGACCCATGTGTGCTAGAATCTTCAAAATATATATTTTAAATGTTACCCTATTTTAAAATTATACTCCATTACAGTAGATTATATGAGTTTGTAACAACACAACTTTCAGCCATTTTTATGTGCACTGGCCTTACACACGTCTTTAATTAATGTCAGGATGACAGTAGTTGCATTCACCATCTAGAGTTCCATCATTGCTCTCCATTTCCAAGTCTTTTCATCAGCCTTAACAGAATCCCAGTTCCTCTTAAAAACTGACTCCCCATCTCCCCCATCCACTCACTCCTGGCAACCATGTCACACTGGTCTCTGTGCACTTTCCTGTTCTAAATATTTAACATAAATGGGATATTGCAATATTTTTTCCTTTGCACTTGACTTATTTCACTTACCATAGTGGTTTCATAGTCCATGCACATCACAGCCCGTATCAGAGCGTCATTTCTCTGAATGGTCCCATGGGAATTCATTGTATGTTCTTTGGGCATCCACGTTCATGGACACTCGGGACATTGTTTATGCCTGTGACTGAGGTGAACAGGGCTGTGAACAAGCAGCAGTTTGAGTCCACACTTTCAAGCCTCGTTGGGGATGGGTGTCCCTGCGGTGGGGTTGCTGGGTCAGATGGTATGGCGCATCTGCTTTTGAGAGTCTCAGAGTGTTGAGGTTACCCAGCTCCACTTGCTTTCCCTAGTGCTTGGGGGGATAGCCAGATTTCAACCTGCTCACATTGACATTTTATCAGAAGTCTCTGTTGGAAATATTTGGATTCTTTGGGCTTTTAATTTCTTATTTGTCATGTGGTCTTATATCATTTCCCCCAGGGTGACTTCCATTGACCTTATCTTTTCTGTCTCCCTGCCATCATTCAGATTTCCCCAGAATGGGATGAAGTGACCAACCTAGAAGCATTTGGGGCGGCCGGTGTGTGTGTGTGTGTGTGTGTGTGTGTGTGTGTGTGTTTCAAAATAATTGGAACAAGGAAGGAACCCCACTGAATAGTTTTCTCACTCCCTGATGGGCCTGGGGGGAAATATTGACCAGATTATATGATTCAGGTTTAAGTGATTGTTAGGATTCGTTGTGATTGTAAAAACTGTGGTAGTAAAAGATGTAACTGAAGCAGTGGGGGGTGCAGTGGGTGAGAGAGTTCATCTTTCCTGTACGAAAGAGCCAGAGAGTGAGTGGCCTGTGGTAAGGTGAAGCTTCTTACTGAGGCCCTTTTATTCATGTCTCTCTACCTTTCACTATATGATTGGGTGAGATTAGGCCAACAGGATGGGAAACACTGATAGAGGACTCATGAGTTTGGGTGCCAGTCCCTTGGCTATAAGAGAGCTATCTTGGAAGCAAGAACAGAGCATTCCTGGAACCATCAAGGAAGAAGAGCCCCCAGCAGAACATAGTGGAAATCCCTGCCTGCAGGGGTGGAAGCCACCGACTGCATGAGAGTCAGAGGCATGGAGACCTGAGACAGAACAAGGAGCAGCCGGGAATGGGATTGTGAGGCGGAGCAGTGGGAGGGCTTCCTGGAGGCAGAAGCTGGGGGAACGCGTGACTGAGAGGCTGTGAGGATCAACAGAGACTTGGTGCTGTTGGAGGAGTGGTGTTCTGGACCAGCACCTGTACCCTTACGTTACTGTTTCACCATCCTGGCTTGTGAACGTGGCCAGTCAACTGCTCTTAACTGTAGGACTATGAGTCCTGTGTGGCCTTTGACCCCAGTAGGCAGGTAGACAAAGCATGGCGGGTGGCGGCATGCCTAACTGATGGCAGCTGGCCTTGGGCTGGGGAGGCAATGGCTCTTCAGTGGAACCAGAGGAGATCACGTGTGGCCTCCATGCCATTTACTCACTTGGACATGGATTGCTGCACGATTTTTAAAATTCTTCAGGCCTCTTCTGTTTCATTCAGCGCATACTGTAGTCAGTTACAAATGATATGCAGCCCTATTTTACCTTGTAAAATCCAAACTGCTGCCTTGCTTTCAAGCTTAGCTCTATTTCTCCGGTCTTTTTTCTCCAGTTGCCCCAGTATCCTGCCTACTTTCTCATCCGACTGGTTTCTTTCACTCCCCTACAATTACGTGTACTTCCCTGTCTTGTTTCCCGTCTGTAGAGCTCCACCTCTATCCAGCTCTCCTAATCCGGCCCAGATGGCTTTGTTCTCTGTATCATTGCATGGTGAGCCGCTCATGCAGACCAGGGCACCCAGTCCATCTCTGCATCGTTCCTTCGTAGCTGCTGTTCCGGCGTGCAAGCTCTCAGATCAGCCTCACAGATTTCTCTACACTTCCTGCCTTCTCCGCTTCCCCACAGCCAGCACGGTGTGAGGCGGATTAGTCCTTTAACAAGTGTACGCGGGGGCTTCGCAGAGCTCACGGAAAAGTGGAATGAAAAGAGAATAGAACGTGCCCGCGAACTTTTCGAAGCTCCTCATGTTATTTATGCCCCTGTCTCCAATGTTGTCCTTAAAGATGTATACTCTAGGAGATATCGTTATCTTTTAGATTTAGTTTGTCACATGATATTTCTGATTATTTGTAGGAATGATGATTCCCTTAGAATTTTTCTCCTCCTTTTTACCTTTTTTTTTTTAACTGTCTTCACATATGTTCAAGTATTGTGGGAGAAAAAAGTCTCTACATGCACTTGTTGTGTACAATAGTAGTGATGATACTTATTCTGGTGGGGCATGATGGCATCAGCAATAAGATTTTAGGGTTGGATTTACATTTCCTTGGTTCACCATAAGTGATTATGTGCTAGGGAGAGCTGATGTCTCAGCGTGACAGAAGAGGAGATACTTTGGGCTGTGTCTAATTGCGCGGCCCAGCCTTTAGCTCCTCTGCCTTGCTTCTCTCCCAGTTGTGAAGCATTCGAGGAGTGTGGCAGACTTTGGAGACTCGGCTTTGAAGCTTGACACAACTGGTGCCTGCTTTCATTGATTAGGTAACTCACATGAACTCTAGGAGCCAAAGTCCTCATAGGCACGATTTAGTTATGTCTACCTGACAAAGTTGTTTTAAGATTAACGAGATAATGAATGTGCTGATTGTCACTTGTGATTAACTTTTAATGAAGGAAATCCATCGCAAAGTTGTACCTCAAAGCTAAGAACAGGGCTGAGCCCCGGTGGCGTAGTGGTTGGGTGCGGGACTGCGGCCCACGGTCTTGGAGGTTCAAATCCAGCAGCAGCTCTCCAGGAGCAAGGCTGGGTAGCTCCCACGACCACCAGAGGGCAGTGATGCAAAAAAGCTAAGAACAAAATAAAAGTTTATGTGTAACTTACTTTCATAAGTACTAAGTATTAGTTTTATCCAATAGGCACTGACTTCATTGAAATTTCTAAGAGTAATTTCAACCCAAGTGCTAATTTTAATAAAAATTTAAGATATTGGAGACCCATCGCAGACATGAGATGCTGGTAGTTGAAGATGTAGTAGCATTTATAAGAATAGAACTTCAGGGCTCTCGTGGGGAATCAGCATCGAACAAGAGGCAGTTGTTCCAAAAGAACAGGGAGATACTGCATGATTTAAAATCAGCAGATGTGTGGGTCGGGGTTGTGTCCTTTCACTACTCAGTCTGTATACAGAGCAAATGATAGGAGGGGCTTAACTCTCTGAAGAAGAACAGGGCGTCGGGATTGGAGTAAGGCTTCATCACAACATGCAGTATGTGAATGACACCTTGCTCGCTGACATGGAAGAGGGGTTAGAGCTTTCATTGCAAAAGATCAAAGATTATGTAGAGCCTTCAACATGGATTACAGGTTCTGTTGGTCTGGGTAGACTAGAGAAACAAATTCAGGGAGACTCGTACATGTATAAGAAAGAGCTTTCTATAAAAGAGCAATTGTATATTGAGAAAACATCCCAACTCAGTCCAGATAAAACCTCCAAGTCCAATATCAGCCTATAAATTCCTCTCCAGACTCAAGCAGCCATGCAATAATGCCAAATACTGGAAGATCACAGGCCAGCAGGTGGAAGGTCTTGTGGATCCAGTGATGGTGGAAGCATCTCTGTGCCGGTGTGGGTCTCCACGTGGCTCCTCCAGCTCCAGGGCTCTGGGTCCGTCATGTCGCTTGTCAGCAGGGATGGGTAGCAAAGAGAGAATGTGTCTGACTCTAGTGAGCTCTGTACTTCCATTGTGTCGCTTCCAAATAAGGTCATCGAGCTGTGATCTGATTGGCAGGCTAGACTCCACCCCTTCGCAAGTTGACAGATTGTGTAACTGACACACAGGTTGTGGAGAAAACAAAAATACCCACAGCTGAATCAGTAAGCAACAGCATAAGAAATAGAGAAAAGATCGACAGTGTTAAGAATTTTGCCTTCCTTGGATCCATACTCAATGCCCGTGGAAGCAGCAGTTAAGAAATCAAATGGCATACGACAGGGGGCAAATCTGCTGCAGAAATCTCTTTAAAGTAGTCAAAGATGACACTGTAAGGACTGAGGTGTCCCTGATCCAACCACAGTCATTTTGCCTCACATCCATGTGAGAGCAAAATAATGAATAAGGAAGGCTGAAGAATTGATGCATTTATAAGATGGTGTTTGCAATGAATATTGAATATACCATGAACTGCTAGAAGAATGAACAAATCTATCTTGGAAGAAGTCAACCTGAATGGTCCTTAGAAGGAAGGATGGTAAGATTTGCCTTACGTATTTTTGATATTAGGAACCAGTAGAGAAGGACATATGTGTATTTTAGGTCAGCATTCTTTATACAAAGATTTATACACACACAACACTTAGATTGCTTGGTAACAGTTATGTACGTTTAAGCTGAAACTTAGAGTTATATGTATGACTTCATAAGTTTTAGCTTCTAAAAGAGCATTAAGTACCATTCATACTCATGTATAAGTTGAGTTTTTCAGCACATTTTTAAAGCAGTTTTTGTGGTAAAATTAGGTTCGTTAGCTGATATTTTGGTCAGCTTATACTTGAGTATATACAGTAATTACCAAGTTCTTAGATTAAGGAATGACATTTTTTAGCAAATATTTATTTGAAAATATCCAGCCATAGTGAAGTAGGACCAACAAAAGTTCTTTCAGACTTCTTTTCTAATTTTTCTGTAGTTTAGATGTGATCGTGTAACTTCTTGTTTTAAAACCTTTCAGTTGGTTCATCCTCACTGTCCTTGGGACTCATTCGTCACCTGTGTTAAGATCTGGCCACTGTTCTGGGTGCCAGGAACAGACTAGAGCAGGGGTCGGCCAACTCCTGAAACTGAAGAGTCAATCTTGTCTCTCCTGACAGTTTTAAAATCACTCAAAAGCCTTAAATATGTTTTCCAGACAAATGAAATCACCGTAATCTGAAATAATAACCTTCAAATGTTTTCAGTGTTACGTTCACGCTGAATGAACTGCATGTGGTTCTCGATCCCCATTTCGCCCACCCCTGGACTAGAGGATATGTATACGTTTTTCTAATTGCGGAGACCTGCTACATACAAACTTGCCACATGAGTAATACAAACCTGGCCTTCATTTCATATGGAGCTGTTTCTGGGCTCATGAAACTTTGGAGTGTGTGCTGGCAGCGTGTAGGGTTTCAAACCCCTTGTCTCTGGTAACAGCTATTGAGCAGTGACCATCTATTGCCTGCCTCAGCCCAGGGTGCCTTCTGAAGGAGGCTACTTTTTCCTTGTGGGTTGTTTTGTGCTATCTAATCAACAGCAGATCTTGCAAGTTGTTCTGTGGAAGCACTTGCTTATGAGCAGAGGACCTCTCTCCGGGTAGCCCACTTTAGCATTAAAGTGCCATGCTGGAAATGGAGGCAGTGATATTTCTTTATCCATGAAAAACATCACTACAATTTGTCCTTGGCAGGGCAGTCTTTTTATAGCAGACTTCTCAGAAATACATTTCGTTTATTAAGTAGGTCGTATTCCACTCTTCCAAGATACATTTCATTTCCCAAATAAGGCATCCTTCACTTTTTTTCCTGGGTAATTTGCCACTAGAGGGTGCTGGAAATTGTACTAGGCAATATAAAGTCACAGCTGCTTTGGGGTGAGCTAACTGAGGAGAAAAGGTTTGATTGAGTTATGCAGAAGACTGTTAAAAGTATGATGGCTTAGCCATCGTTCATCATTTTATTCTTTTAGGTGTTTGGAAAGCATCCCTATTAAAATAGTACTTTTAAAAGCATTTGTTCATCAAAGTGTCAAAATGGTCTCTTTAAATGATTTATAATTCTACACGAGTATAAGCTTGTGGTGTTCACATAAACCTTGGGGTTAAACAATTTGGATGCTTCATGAACTCCATAATCAAAAGATGATCCTCCATGAAGTGTTGATGGACTGGGGCTCCCTGGAAGAAACTTCAAGCTCATGGCGGGGAGTTGGGTAAACCAGAGTTATCTGGGGAGTGCTCTTAGTAGAAAGAGTGGGGGGAGCAGATTGGGCAGGGGAGGGCCTAAGCAAGCTCTTGTTAGAAACTGGAGTCTAGATCTAGCTCATGGGTAGTTTTGAAGCACGGGGGGAGGGGTTGGCTGGGTGTACTCCTGGCAGTTTGTTGGCTGTCATCGTTGGCGTAGGTAGAAGTGAGATAGGAAATGCTGGGGTATAATGTTAGATAAATATCGTAGGGCCAGGGGGTTGTCCCTACCATGCCTGCAAAGGACCCCATAGAGGAGGTTGGAAAGAAATCAGGCAACCATGGAACACCTATGAAGATCCCATGCTGAACATGCTCATACTCAAGCCCCCAAGTCAAGTGGGAGTTACATCTGGGCCGGCCAAACTATGCCCAGGCGCATGGCATCACCCATGTGGGCCTAACTCAGCAATGGCGCTCGACCAATCCATCAACCACTCCTACCCCCAGCCAGGGAGTGGGCTAGAATAAAGGCAGGGAGCACGCTCTGGGGATTGCTCTCCCTTACCCTGCTCCTGGTAGTCAAAGGCAGATATGCCCACTCCGTGCCTACTTAAGACTCACAGCCTCTTGGTCCATATGCCTCACTCTCTAGGATTTTTGGGCTTCTGGCCTCCCAGGATCTCACCCCCTACTGCGCTCCCCGCCCCCCCCCCCCCCCCCCCCCCCCCCCCCCCCCCCCCCCCCCCCCCCCCGCCCGCCACCTCCCAAAATCTGCACACATGGGTGCTGTTTTCTACATGGTTGTTCTGGCCCAGTTGTGAACCCCTTTGAGACTGTAAAACCTGAAACTCATCCTGTGTGAATCTGGGTAGACTAGAGAAACAAATTCATAAACACACATATGGATGTAAGGGGAAAGTTTATATAAAGATGAATGGAACATTGAGAAAGCATCCCAGTCCAGTCCAGTCCAAGATTATAAGTCTGATATTAGCCCATATGTCGGATACCAATCTATAAGCCTCCTTCCAACTCAAGAAGCACGTGTAAAGACTCCAGAACAATCATAGGCCAGTGGATGCAGGGTCTTCTGTGTCCAGTGGCGGTAGAACCATTCCAGCGGTGGCAGAGATCTCCCCATGGCTCCTCATTTTCAGGGCTCAGGGTCCATCAAGCATCTCAACGTTGGTAGGGGTCTCCCCGTGGCCTCCCAAGCATCTCAGCATTGGCAGGAGTCTCCACGTGGCTTCTACAGTCCCAGAAGTTTGCTTCTCTCAGGGTAAGCCCAGGTGGCTTCTCCTCCTGCTCCTCCAGTCTCCAGGAATCAGGCTCGATCAGCATGCTGTCATCTCATCTTGTCAGTAGTTCGTCTCCAAGGAACTGAGTCTCTGGTCCCTCATCTTCACAGAGGAAATAGTGTGAGATTTCCAGAATTCTCAGAGAAAGCCATGCCCACACAGAGGTCTCATTGGCTGTCTCCAGATTGACAGGCTGGACTCCACGCCTACACTCTTAGTCAAATTGGCACCAGAGTACGTGACTGCCACACTGTCCTTCCTAAAAACCCTTAGTGTGAATTCTTTCATTGTGCGAATCCAAGAACCAAGATGTTGCCGACTCTGGAAACCCAACATAACCTCTCTTTTTATACCTGGGACCCTTCTTTAGAGAAAGGGCACCTGTCATTCATTCTCAAGCAGCAATGAGGAATGAAGACACTTGTCTTCGACCACTGCAGATGCTTGTTAACACCTGCAGTTAAGACCTCATTACTTAGTCAAAAAGCTTGACTGCTGAAAGCATAAGAAAATTATGTGTGGCTATTAAATTATAGTCAATTAATATGACCCTTCCAGCTATAATCCCTTGTGTGATATAGTTCTGGACTTTATATTCCCATGACAATAGTTGCACTTTGGAGGGCATTATCTGCTCACAAACAGGAATAGAATGAGATTAAGCTCTGCCCCTAGTAGAGGATGTGAATCAAGCTACACTCTTTGTGTAATGGTTTTCTTGGTTGCTGTTACTTGTACTGGATGTAAAGAATGATACGCTGTAGCTGAGAGGAGAAAAACTGCCTCTGGAGTGGCCTCAGAAAAAATCATCCTGGATGATTCAGATTAGTAGGATGCCAAATCCTACTGTAAACATCCGGCCAGAGACTCCCGGCCTTATATGTGAGAGTAAGATACAGGCCAAGGGTGGAGAGCAGATGGGTATACTGGGGTATCATTTAAAAAGGTGAAGCGTTATATGTTAATTTCATGGTATTATTGACACTCAATGTAACTCCCACCAAAAGACCTTTCCCTGGGTTTGATAGGAAGGTGGGGGGAGCTACTGATAGGATTCGTCTGTGAGTAACTGAACAGGAATCCCTGCAGTGCTATTCTGTCTGTATAAAATGAGCCCTCTGAGAAGCAGGGGCTGCGAGCTCATCACCCCAGCAAGACCCAGCGTGGACCACGTCATCTGGACCCAGGGCCAGGCTCACTCTGGCCTTGCCTTCCACTTTGGGATCAAGCAGCACCCACCACTGCCACGTGAGACATCGCCTCACACTTTTGTTAGTAAAGGGTATCCAGAGCTGGCTCACTACTTTTATTTTCAAGCTTATATTCTCTTCCAGGTACCACTGTCATTCACAAGAAAAAGCCCTGATTGGCACTCTCAATTCCTTGCTGCAGGGCATTTGTGTTGACCATTAAAGTCACTTGTCAAATGAGTCAGGTGGTTCTGGCTAATTTAAGCTTAGAAGGACACACATGTTTTTGTCCCAGGCGCTTTAGAAAAAGTACTGGCTGCAATTGCATAAGCTTTTACTGTCTCTCTTTGCTTTTAATACCTGTTTATGTAACCAGGTGTGTCTGGGGTCATAACTTTTCCATATGTTAGAAAAACAGTTCCTTTTTATTCTAAATTTTCTAATCAAAGAAGAAATTTGTAGTTCTATGTTAAGGTTATACGGAAATCTTTAGATGTAGAGGTATGCAAATTTTTAATATTTGAAACAATGTGCCACTGAGATATGTGCTGGGTTAAAAGAATGTAGAAATCAGACCACCTATGTGGTAAATATGTAAAGTCAAATGCATACTAATTATTTTAAATGGGCTTTAAGTTTGTGTGGTTTTGTTTTTATTTTTTCAAAAAGGAGGTAAAGATAGACACTTCCTCTCCCCACCTTTTCCTCCCAAAGGTGCTTAAAATAGACGAGTAAGACATGAACACAGCAAAAGAATAGACCAACAGCGGAAAGTGAAGTTGAAGTGACAGGCATTGGACTTGAGAGAGTCAAGTCCTTGTGACCAACTCTTAAAATGAGCCTTCACATTACTAAGAGGTCTGTTTTATGTTTGTTTGTTTGTTTGTTAGGGGAGGGACTTGAGGGAAAACTAGACATTTTTCTAGACTAGTGCCTTTGAAACTTTTCATGGACTGTCACCCATAGCTTGAAATAGGTGTGCTTTTATCTTTCAACCCAATGTGTATGTGGTATATGCAGGCACACATTTCGCCCCATTGCTTCTTGGGGTGTCTCAGGCTGTAATTAGTTATGGGAGCAGACAGCCTCCTCTTTCTCGAGGAAGAGCAGCTGGTAGGTTTGAACAGCTAACCTTATAGATAACAGCCTAAGCCCCCACTGCTCTTTAACATGTAGATAATGTTTGTTACCTGCCAGTCCCTCATTCAGATGCTTATATATTTTCCTTTGTGTAGTCATCAAATTCTGTGATGTGGAACTATTATCATCCTTAATGAGGGAACAGAGATGTGTGCAGTGTTTCTGCCAAGACCACAGAGTTAGTAAATCTGTGCAGTATCTCTAGGATTCAAGCACAGGCGGTCTGGCACCAGCATTTGTTTTTAACTACCCGTCTTTACTTTTCCTCCGTTGTTGCTTCACATGTGATCAGATTTTGGATACATTTGTACACACTTGCAACCAAACACACATGCACTCAGATATCGAGAGGCCACAGAGTACAACAAAGCACCTGTAATAAACCTGGTTCTAATTCTGTTTTTGGAGATGCTGGCACCCACTAACGTGACATCATCAATGACTCACAATCCACATTGTGGAAACCCTTTGATCTAGACCCTTTCTCCTGCCGCATCCCTTGCAAACAGTTCCTCATGTTGTGGTGATTTTCCCCAACCATAAAATTATTTTCATTGCTACTTAATCACTGTCATTTTGCCACTATCATGAATCTGCTAACCCCTATGGAAGGGTTGTGTGACCCCCATAGGGATCTCAGCCCACAGGTTGAGAAACACAGGTCTAGAGAGACTTAACAAGTAACAAGTATGGTAATTACCACATGACGCCTGTATCATGGGTTTGAATCACTTAATGGAAATGGCCTCTTTGGTGAAAAGGAGATATTCGTAAAAAACATAATTTTCTATTTCTGTCTTCTCAAAGAAAGTGAAGCTCATACAGTTAAACCTGAACTCCCCCCCCCCTTTTTTTTTTTTGGCTAGAACTGAGCTTTTAGATTTTTGAGAACTCAGTGGGATGTGCATATTCATTTACTTTAGTCGAGGCTTCTGCGGTTGTCGTTAGGTGCTTTTGAGTCTGTTTTAACTCACAGTGACCCTGCAAACAGCAGAACAAACCGCTGCTGGGCCCTGCAACCCCCGTACAGTTGTGACAAAAGCCCATGGCTGCAGTCCATCTTGTTGAGGGTCCTTGTGGTAATCATTTCTTTTTGTTTTGTTTTGTTTTTTCATTTTTGGCCATCGCTGCCTCTGGTGGTCATGGAGGCTACCCAGTGCCGCTCCTGAGAGCCGCCGCTGGATTTGAACCACCAAGCCCACGGGCTGCAGTCCCGCACTCAACCACTTACACCACCAGGGCTCAGCCCTGTGGTAATCATTTCTTTTGGAAGAATTGAGACCAGACTAGTCCCAAGGAGTTGGGGATTAAAGATGTCTCAAATGCCCAACTAGTCCAAGATGCTATTCGGCTCTATTTCCCCCCAACTCCTCCCCTGAATGTAGTCCCTTGTGTCTTTAGGCTCTGTGATTCGCCACAGTGTCCCACAGAAACTCACAGAATGGGGGTGGGGAGGCTGTTCCCTTTCCAGTCTGAAGGTCAGGCAGAGGCAGGTGACTTCAGCAGGTCTTCTTGTTTCTTCTAAAGTTCAGTTAGGAAATAGAGGTCTAGCTCTCCAGGTGATGTGTGTGGAAGAACTCTGTCATAGTACCAGGATTCATACCCGATCCAAGGACCACAAAGGATGATGCCATACCCTCTGTTAGGTAGAGTCTAAAGATGCCACCAAAGAAACAAAGGGTCGGACTTGGTTCACACACTGCTAAAGTCAGGACTTATTCCCATCCCACTCCTTATCCTTTGAATAGCAGTGGGTTTACCTAATGCATCTTTTGCTCCCTTAACTACTGCGCCCATGAGTCTTGATTGTGGATCCAAGCGAGACAAAGTCCTTAACAACTTCAACCTTTACCCAAGCCATGGCATTTTCATTGGCCTCGTATGTAGGTGAAAGTTGGGCATTGAGTAAAGAAGATGGAAAAAGAATCTGTGCATCTGAATGGTGGTGCTGGAGGAGAATATTAAAAGTACCAGGGATGGTTAACAGGACAAACTGATCTGTCTTGGAAGACATGTGGCCAGAGTGTGCCTGAGGGCCAGGGCGAGCAAGTCTTCATCCTCCATTCTTGCACGTGCTGTGAGGAAGGACTGATCCCTGGAGAGGGACATCATGCTTGGTAAAGTAGAGGGCCAGCACAAGAGGGGGAAGCCCTCCAGGAGATGGACTGAAGCCGCTCCTGCAATGACGGGCTCCAGTCTAAGAGTTGTGGGGATAGCACAGGGCTGGGAGGTTGTCGTCCCTGAGTCGGGACTGACTGCGCAGCATCCAGCACCAAGTCTTCGTCCGGTGTTATGGGAGAGAAATCCCTCCACAATGATACGGCAGCCACAGGCAGTCCACACCTACAGCACAGCACAGAAGGAGAATGGCCAGAAAGGCTATGTTGCTTATACGTCCCTCTTCCGCTCTTTCACGGTCCTTCTGCCTCACCAAGCATGGTGCCCCTTTTCCAGGGTTTGGTCTCCTAACACATGCCTAAAGTACATGAGACTTCTTAATCAGGAGAGTCTTTATCTCGTGTAGCTTCTAAGGAGCCTCCTGGCCGTCCTTCTTCCGAGACAGATCTGTTTGTTCAGTCTTCTTCAACAGCTCCATCATTCAAATGCATCCATTCTTTGGTCTTCGTTACTGTGTTCTGTCTCAAACACCGTTCTCTACTTTCTTTCTATCTAGGTTTTTATAATTCATTGTAGTGGCCACATACATTTCACAGACAATGTTGAGGATTCCAGCATTTATTAAGGAAGTTGATAGGTTATAAAATGTGTGGGATCACTCAGGATAGCATTATTCAATCAGCACCTGTTGCAAAATGTGTTCAGCACTGCTAATAACTGTCCAAAGGCGTGCCACTCCATGATAAGCCTCAGTCCAAAGATACCTCCAACTTTATGGATGGTCAGCCCCGCTTCCCAGGCACTCTACCCCACCAGCTAGCTTCCCCCCCCCCCCCAAAGTACCTGCTCTGTGGGCTAGGAAGTGTACCACTGTCTCTCATCTTCCAGCCCTTGCCTCTGGTACTACTGCTGCTCTGCCTTTCCCGTGATGTCACTACTACCGTAAAGGTCACGGAGGTCACGTAAGCCAGGGGTCTTGGGATCCAGAGGATGCCCTCCACTCCTGGATCTCTATAATGAGCTGCTTTCTCCTGCTTCTTAGAGGGCCCCTTTCATAACCAGCAAGATGGCAATCCTGTGACTCCTGAGAACAGTTACTCACAGGCGACTCCTACTAATATACCCCCCACCTCCGACCTTACGGGGAAAGGTGGTTTGGTGGGAGCTACGGAGACTTTGGCTAGAAGAGTAACACTAAAGAATCCACCGTCCTTGCACAAATTCAGTGTCCAGCTGCCACAGGCATGTGAAGCAATAGAAAAGGCCATCGCCTGGCTCAAGCTCACCTTAGTCCTCAAAGTGCTAACCTTATTCTTCAATTCTTTCTTCAAGGGGGCTTATGCAACAGATATGCCCAATGCAATGCCCCACATGGATCTTGGTTCAAAGTAGAGACTACTTACAAAGATGTTTGCTTGTGTTTTATTGGCTCTGCAAAAGCACTTGACTGTGTGGATCACAACAAGCTGGATAACAGTGAGAGGAAGTGGGAGTTCCAGAACACTTCACGGTGCTCATGCAAAAGAATCTTTAGAAGTACCAAAGTCTATGTTGCCCATTTCATGGGAGTGTTCACCTTTTTGTGTGCAGAGCTGATGGTATTGAATCACTGTGACAATGAAATGAAGGGACTTGTGTGAGAATCCTTTCAGCGCCGGTGGCTTTTAGTGGGGCATTGATAACCGAGGCCACCCTCCAAATTTTACTGCAGTGTCCCCGGGAACGGGCCTTTTCTCACAGGTATCAGTTCCCAAAGCCACAACAAGGGCACTTGACAGCTTCAGGAGTGCCTGTCTTGTTTGGTTCCATTTCAGGTACTGCTTGCTTTCTTGGGGTGATGAGGTTTCTAGGGGAAGGGGGAGGGGGGATGAGCACGTGGATGGATTGCCAGAGTCGGGAACTTGTTCCTAAGATAGAGCCCCTGGGGGACAGGGGATCTCTTTCCCCAGGTTCCATTGCTCACGAGGCAGAGATGTGGCTGAGCAGTGTCGTTTGCTGTACAAACTACAGAGCAGCAGCCACCTCAGGGGCCACTAGCAAGGTGAGCGCTCTTTTCCAGAATGCTGCCAGCTTAGCGTCCCTGGTCCACTGTCCCCCAGGAGGGTATGTAGTCAGGGCCCACATTTAATTCCAGAGTGAAAAGGGTCTGTGTCACAAAAGCGCATGGTTCGTCCCACAGGAAGCCAGTGTGGCCGGCTGTGGCTGTGGCTCTGGGAAGGTGAAAGGAGATGGTGGAGGCCAGACAGTGGTAATATGCCAGGTGATCGGAAGAATGCTCTTCAGCAGAAAAGGGAGGGAGCTCAGGTTTTGTGGGTCGGGGGTTGTGATTCCATCCACCACTTTGAAGACGCATCAGAGGCAGACTTAGCAGGTGGAGTCTAAGAGGACACCAGGCGACGCACCTGGCATGATTGGCAGCCTGCTCACCACTGGAGAAGACTGTGATCACCTGGCAAGATGGGCGCCGTGATACATAGGATCCTTCAGTTAGTGGCACTTGTGGTTTGTTTTAAAAAATGTCTAGAGCAGCGGTTCTCAACCTGGGGGTCAAGACCCCTTGGGGGAGTGTCAAGCAACCCTTTCACAGGGGTCACCTGATTATGAACTAGCAACAAAATAATTTTATGGTTTTGGGGGGTGCTCACCACAACATGAGGAACGGTATGAAAAGGCCGTGGCCTTAGGAAGGTTGAGAACCACTGGCTAAGATAGTCACATTGTGCATGTGGGTCTGTCTGTCTCTCCAGTCTCTTAACACTGCTTCACCCACATCTAATTGTCACCAGTGCCTTTTGTATTTATTTGGCAACTGTTTTTTTGCTTGTCCTTCTAAAGTACTCAGCCTGATTTTGTAGAAACCACGCTCAGTTTGCACAGTCACCTCTCACTTGTTTTTGTCCTATTTAATTAAGTTATGTAACTGTGGCCTACACAGAAGCGGGAATGGGGACAGCAGCGAAGAGAATGTTCGCTGACACAGGGCCGGGCATTGCGTGGTGTCTTACAGAAAGGAGCAGAGGAGAGAGTACTAGTCAGTTTGGGGAGCTGGGTAAGTGGAGTACCATTTGAGAGTTTCTCCATTGGTTCTTCTAAAGAGCCCCAGTTCAAGGTCAGTAGTTTATGCCACAGCTCAATGAGAGCCCACAGGAGACGTGGCTAATATGCCGTCTATGTAACAGCTGAAGTTTTGGCAGTGGTGATCAAATCTGAACAGTGGAGCGCTGCCGTCTCACAGGGCTTGAGCCATTGATACAAATGAGCGCAGCATGTCCTCCTCGAGCACCGTGACAAAGGACAGTGAGTAGAGGCCGTCCGGCTCACAGCTGCGTTTCCAGAATGTGCATGTAAACGTACAACATCCAAACCAAACTCACTGCCGTCCAGCCGAGGCCACCTCATCGCCAGGGTAGGACTGCCCCTGTGAGTTTCCGACTCTGTCGCTCTCTAAGGGAGTGGAAAGTGCCGCCTTTGTCCTGCGGAGTGGGACAAAGCTTGAACTGCTGGCCTTGTAGATTGCAGCCAATTGTGTAACTGCTCCATCATCAGGGCTCCTTTGTACACATACCTGGGGACTTCAAAATGTCCCTGGACAGATTCCATTGCCTTTCAATTCCATTTCCACCTGAAGTCTTCAAAGGCCCTTTACAGACACTTGGGAACTCTTGGGTTCATTTAATGATTCCGCTTTATGAGTTGCTTGCTTTTAGAGACTGACTATAAATGTATTTTTCTAACCAGCTGACCTCATTCTCACTTGTAATACAGAGCTGAAAGGCTTCTGCTTGAATTTTAAAATAAATTCAAATTGTGCAAATCAAGTGAAGATAAATTTGCTTGTGGTCCAAGTAAATTCCAGTGCAAAGGCGCTTTGGCTTGGCTTGGAAATGAGAGTTGCAATTGTGGTGTCATTTTGGGCATGGGAATTGACTGACAGTTTTGAAACAGTAGGACATGCACGGGTGTCTTAGAAATGTTTATGGAGAAATAGAAATGAAAAGGTCATGGAAAAACTGTCAGACAGACTTAGCTTTTCTCTTTTATGACACCCCTGCTGTTCCTAGGATTCCCAGCGCCCGCTCCCCCCGAGGAGTTGGTCCAGCGGGGCAGTGGTGGCGGTTGGGCTGCGATCCACAGGTTCAGCGGAAAGACTGGGCTTTCTGCTCCTGTAAAGTTGTAACCGTCTCGGAAACCCAGAAGGAGTCAGCGCTGACTCCAGGGCAGTGAGCCTGGTTTGTTGGAACCCCTGAGAAGTGGGAAGCCTATTCCTCTATTCTAGTCTAAGCCTATTCTAGTCTGTTCTCAATCTGGACGCCCCCCTGAAGGTTGTCCACTCTGGGTGACCCCGCTGTTATTTAGCATGGCTTCCAGCATCACAGCAACATGGAAGCCACCACAGTATAACGCACCGACAGACCCCAAAGGCAGCCAGAAGGGGGGGAGGAGGAGTGTTGAAGAGCAGGGCAGTCACTTTGAAGTCTGCCGTGTGCCTGCCCCAAACCGTGGGTTCGTCAGTTGCCTCGTATGTGCAAGAAAGTTGAACATTAAATAAGGAAGCCTGAAGAAGAACTGATGCCCTTGAATGATGGTATTTTATTATGGTACGTTATTATGGCAAAAAATATGAAGAGTGCCAAGGTTTACCAGAAGATCAAACAAATCTGCCATGGAAGAAATACAGCCAGAGTGCTCCTTAGAGTGAATGGATGGCCAGAGTGCGTTTCACGAGGTTTAGACACGTCGTTAAGGGAGACCAGTCGCTGGTGAAGGACCTTATTCTTAGCAAAGTGTGGGATTGGCAAAAAGAGGACGACCCTTGGCACAGTGGCTGCAACAGTGGGCACAGATGTGGCCATGGGGAGGGCCGTGCAGGACCCGGGAGTGTTCCCTTCTGTTGCACGTAGGGTCCGTATGAGTTGGAATGGGCTCGGTGGCATCCAGCACCGAACAGGTACACCATGCTCCGAATACTCGTCTATGTAACAGTGGTATGATGGAATAAGTAGTATGATGAATCCCACGGTTAGAAAACCACTTTGAGAAGAAACCAGGAATGTCTCCATTTTGTTCATTTTGCATTCCCTGTCTCATCAAGCCACTGCAGCCATCAGTGACACAATTCGCCTGCATCACTGTGCTGAGTGTCAGCTAGAATAGAAATAGAAATCCACATTTCATTTGGAACAGAAATAACCCTCGTCCACTGCAGTCTTCATCCAGGCTGTGGGATTTTTTTTCTTTTCTTTGCAACCCCTTTTAATAGTTGTCTTTTGACTGAGCATGTGCACAGGTTTTCAGCAACATCCTCAGTGGTATCTGCTGGGTCTTCAAGGATTGATGTCATGGCCTTCATGTGGCCACAGATGAATCAATCTTCTTTGCCAGTTGTTCTTAGCGTATATTCTCCCTCAACCTCAAGTCGAACTCCACCCTTGAGTTGTGTTAGATTCTGCAGGACTGCTACTGCAGTGTGCAATGGCCTCCATTCTGACTCAGTGCCGCCCCATCAACTTGTTCTCTGGAAAATCAATGAACTCCATGCCCTATTTTGTCCGCTTTTAAAATTTCCTTTTGGATTGTGATTTGGCTAAAAGTTGGCTGAGCAAATTGGTTTTCCCTTCAACACTCCATTCATACTTTGTCTTGGCCGCCATGCCCATCACGTAATGACATCCACCTACCCCCCACCAGCCCCTGCTGCTGTTTACCGGTTTCCCTCAGCCTTCATCCTCATCCTTCCTCACTTCTGAGCCTTAGCCCTAGGCACATGTGACCTTTTTATTTCCTGTGATTGATTGTTCCAAAAAGTGCCATGTATCTCCTCAGTGCTAGGGTGCACCATATAAGCTTGTCATTTGCCCCCAAGTTGAGCCACCAGGGTGAATCCAGTTCCCCCCTGAAAAGGTATGTGGGGTCAATAGTCATGGGGCCCCACCGATTTCTAAGGTTAGCAAACCCGATCCTTTTAGGATTTTTAGTCTTATTCCACACATCTTCCCACTCTATTTAGGACCTTGTATTGTGATCCTTTGGGGAGCAGTTGGCAGAGCTATGGAGGCTAGGATTCGTGTGGTAATTTTGGATGGATTTTTCCCTCAGGCAGTTTTGATTTTCTTATTTTTTGCTCCCATGAGGGAAGACCAATAGTTGTGTGTTAGATGTTTGCTTTTAAGACCCTAGTCATTTGCTACTCAGCAAAGTAGGATGTAGGCCACTGTCGTTCTGTGTCAATTCTGTTGACCATGATGTCCCTCAAGTCTATGGTCCTGAGCACCCAGGCCTTCAAGGTGTTGGATTCTGGCTGCTCTCTGTGATTGTGCTCCCTGTGGGTTTCCATGGCTATATTTGCAGCACGTTTAAGAACATACATGGAGGAATATCCTTGGAGAAGTGACTGCACTTTGAGTCCTGAGATCAGCTGACAACTGTCCTGCACACTCCCGGCTATAGTCGGGCTTCGACAACAGCAGTCTGCACCGATCACACAGTCCCTGGTTCACAGACCGTGTCCTGCTGCGTGCTGCAGCTTCTGTGTTCATCATGACAACTGTGAACTTTAATCATACCTTTTTTGTGGCATTTTTTGAGAGGTGATTATCATTGTACTCGTTATGTGCTGGTTTAACTCAGTGGAAAATTTGAACATCCTTCATGGAAAGAAAGATAATTGCACAATATATTTAAACTTATCTGTACTCTATAGAATGGCAAAATGGGTACTTTTCTATTCCTTGTGCAATCAGCATTCTATGTTAGATTTATTTTGTGAGATATTTATTTAAATAATGGGAAAGAACTTTTTTTTCCCAATCATTTTATTAGGGGCTCATACATCGTTTTTCACAATATATAAATAAGCATACTCGTCAAGCACCCTCACATGTCCACTTCTATTATGTTCTCCAATCGTCCACCTTTTTCCCTTCAGCCCCTAGTATCGGCTTATCCATTCCTTCCCCTCTTCCCCTGGTCTTTCCTCCCCTCCAACCCTCAATAGTTTATACATTGTTATTGTTTTGTCATATCGTACACTGCCCGACCTCTCCCCCAACCCACTCCTTTGATGCCCGTCCTTCAAATAAGAGCTTGTGTATATATCCTTGCTGTTGGTTCCGTCTCTCTACCCCCCCTTCCCTCCACCCTTCCAGTATCTCCACTCTAACCATTGGCCCG
>PVJH01000828.1:0-69400 GCA_004026705.1 Nesogale talazaci | reverse complement strand
AATCTCCAGCTCCCCTCTATGCCAGTGTGACTTCTCCAGTCCATCTGGATTTGCAAGGTAGAGTTGGGACCATGATGGTTGGGGGACGGGGAGGAAGGCGTCAGGAATCAGAGGAAACTTGTATGCATCATCACTGCCTGGCTGCCCCCGACTGGTCTGTCTCCTCCCCGTGTCTCCCCTGTAAAAGGGTGACCAATTACCCACCAGTGGGCCTTAGGTCCCCACCCTGCTCTCCTCCTCCTATGTAATGATGTGATTCTTGTTCTTTGGTACTCGATATCTGCTCCCTTCGGCCCCTCTTGATCACGCATGCTGGTGTGCTTCCTGCACATGGACTTTGCTGTTTCTGCAAGAATTTTTTTTAATAACCAAGAACTTTGGGTTCAGGAGTCCAGTGGATGAGCCAGCTTTTCTGTGCTTTCAATGTTTTGAATGGAGATAGTCATCCCGACCGCCACAGAGGGCTGCTATGAGAACATAATGAGGTAAAATGTCTGTTGGATCTCCCTGGGCACCTTTTGAGATGTCTGGTACCCTGTCAGTCTGTGACATGGTGAACTGCCGAGCTGACAGCATTTCACAAGTGATGACGGAGAGCCATCTCTCAGTGAGGTCCTGAACTTAGGGTGGGGCTCTGGGGGGTCTAAAGAACAAAGCCTGTGGTTTCCTTGTAGACCACCCCAACCCCCAGCGCACGTGGTGACATGCTCTATCGGGAGAGAGAATGCTTCCAGAGAATACTTCTCAGCTTCATTTCATTGCTTCTGAACAGATGGACTCTTGTCATTTCTCTTCTTTAGGCTGACTTGTTAGAGTGTATGCCTTAATAATGAACGCTGGCTCTGCCGCAGCAGCAGCAACAGACCACAAGCAGGCCCTTGGCCTCCAAGTCAGTTCAGACTCTGAGCATTCCTACAGGACAGAGTAACTTGCCCTGTGGTTGCCCAGCTGTAAACCTGTGTGTGTCACATCTCTCAGAGCAGCTGCTGGGTCCGAAGCACTGTTCTTTTGATTAGTTGTTGAGCACTAACCACTGTACCACCAAGGCTCCTTTAGTTACTAATAAGTATGTCTTGTCACCATCTCAGTCTGTACTTGTCTGACATGCCTGGTTAATGTTACTTCTGCCTTCTGATCATCTCTGCCTCCAGTTGTCATATTCATCATGACATTTTGTGAGCATTTCTTGCCTCCCACAGTGTGTTCAGATTGTTTATGGTCCTGCGTTCAGTAGATTCTAGAACTTCCCGGTTCTAGCCCAGTCATGGAGTCAGACCGCTGTGTTTGGAGCACATTGGATGTGCTTCTGGTCGGAGTTCTTTCTCCACTTCCTCACTGTTCTGAACTCGCTTGGTGTTACCAGAAGCACTCGAGCCAAGCCACAGGGCTGCTCCCAGTACCCAGCCCTGCATACAGCCAGCCCTCCGTACTGGTTCCTGAAGTGCTTCTGAACCCAGTTCCACGCAGGGCTCCAGGGGCCTCCCGGCCTTGAATGCTCTCGCATTCCTACCCTGGTGCACAGTGGTTAAGCACTTGGCTGTCGAACAGAGGATGAACAATTTAATTCACAGTGACTCCATGTGAGAAAGACCTCATGACTAACTCCCACAAAGATTGCACCAACACCGCCACCTCTAAAAAACAACCACCCCCAAAATGCCATCAAGTGGATTCTGACTTGCAGTAACCTGACCCTGGCCTTCTGAGGCTGTGAATACTTAGCAGAGTAAACAGCCTCGTCTTTCTCCCCCAAAACAGCAAGGGCGTACGTGGGGCTTGTCAGCCGGCTGGCCTTGTGGTTAGGAGCCCATTGCTTGATGACAGGTTACACACACCTGTAGAGTATTTCTGCGTCATCACCTGCGGTTGCTGTGGGTTAAAATCGATGGACCGGGCATCTAACAACAAGTGCCGTGGGCAGATGGAGCAGAGTTATCCAAGAGAGAAGAGCCCTCAGGTCCAGTGGTGAGAAGGGCGACAGTGGAGGGAGGGGGGTAGAAAGGGAGAACAGAGTGTAGGGTTCTACGGGGGATGAACAGTGGAGAAGTGGGTGAAGGGAGCTGTGGGATGGTGTAAGATATGACAAAATAATAATTTATAAATTAGTAAGGGTTCACGGGGTCGGGGGCATGGGGAGGGAGGCGCAGACACCAGGGGCTCAAGCAGAAAGCAAGTGTTTTGAGGATGATGAAGGAAACAAATGTACAAAAGTGCTTGACACAACGGATGTATGTGTGATAAGAGTGGCACGAGCTCCCAATAAAATTTTTAATTAAAAAAAAAAAAGGCAGAATTGTTTGCCAAATGCTGTAGAGCTGTGCTCAAGGCATTGTTCTGAGTCAGAAAAATTCAAGCATTCAAAGGAGGGCTGGACTAAACTGGCTTGGGAACCATTTGCACTTTAAAAGAGGAGCTTGGCTCTAAACGGAAAGCCTTTGCTGTCCACTTGATGCCTGGGGACCCTGTCGGACAGAATGGAAACTGCCCCAAGAGGCTTTCAGGAAGGTAAGTTTTGGCCAAAGCTGACCACCTCACTGTCTTCCCAAGGATCAGTGGGCGGATTGAAACCACAGACCTTTCAGCAGCGGCGTGCTCTTAACCACTGCACCAGGAGGGCACAATCCAGGGACCTGACTTCAGTCCTTCTACAAGGTGTGGGTCTCCTCTGGAGCCCTGGGGTGTCATAGCTGAAGCTTGGGGCTACTAAGTACAAAGCCACCAGTCTTGCCATGGGCTTTGGAAACCTACGGGGGCAGTAATACCCTGGCCTATCCTGTAGGATTGCCCTGCGTTCCATCTAGTCGGGAGCAGTGAGCTTCCTCCCATCTCTGCTGTGCCCCCCTGCGCTCCCCACAAGCAGGGAAATGAAAGCAGAGAGCCTGCTCTGCCTGTGAAGTCATGTGCCCACCTGACCCCACCCCCACCCCAAGGTATGGTCACACAGAACCCTTACTGCTGGAAAGGATGGTACAGTGCCCTGGCGAGCCCCGAGTTCTGCCCAGAGCTATAGAGGGCAGTGTTCTATCTGTGGTGCTTGAAGCTAAGACTTCTTTGTTATGTAAGACCAGTTGTTGCTTTAGATTTTTCCCACCCCGTGTAGTGGGTTCTGAATAAGCCACGAGCTGCTGCAAGGTCAGTAGTTTGAACCTACCAGTCCCTGCAAGGAAGAACGAAGAAGCTGTCTAATCCGGTAGACTTCAAGTTTTGGAAGCCTGTTCAATACTGTCCTATAGGGCCACAGTGGGTACAGAGGGGTTCTTGGGGTACGTGTGTGGGATCCTCAGAGCTCTTTGGACTGTGTGTGTCAGCCACACATTTGCACCCGGAGATTTTATCTCTGGCCCAGAGTGCCGTAGTAGGATTGTGGCAAGTTAACATCGGACAGCTGGTTTCCTGGAGCTGAAACCCGGAGGCGAGCAGAGCAAAAAGAGTGCCCTGCTGTGGCGCAGGCTGAGGCCGCCCGTGTTTGGTAGGAGATTGAAGGAGTCCATCCCAGAACGGTTGGACTGGCCCTGGGAGACTTCCGTTTTCAGTGTCTCAGTGCCTCGTAATGTTCAGCTTCCAACCAAGTACCCTTCCACCAAGGTTAGCTTGTGTCAGTCTTCTCTCTCTTTCTCTCCTCCTCAGCTTACGGGAAGGTGTTTCTCGTGCGTAAAGTCAGTGGCCACGATGCTGGGAAGCTCTATGCTATGAAAGTACTGAAAAAGGCCACCATAGTCCAAAAGGCCAAAACCACCGAGCACACCAGGACAGAGCGGCAGGTCCTAGAGCACATCCGGCAGTCACCGTTTCTGGTGACGCTGCACTACGCTTTCCAGACTGAGACCAAGCTTCATCTCATCCTAGGTAAGTGCCCCCCTGGCCATAAGACTGGCCATGAAGTAGTTTCCCGGGGTCCAGAGCCCTGCACGCAGCACAGAGGGAAACTTGGGGGCAGGGACTTGTTTGGCCTCCCTGGTGGCACCTCCTTGAAAACCAGGCCCTGCTCTGCGGGGAGGGTGGGGGGTGGATTCAGCCCCGCGTGGTCTGCGCCCCTGCCTTCACCAGGAGCAGCCATGGGGGCTCCCCTCGACAGACAGTGTGGTCTCGTCCACTGGCAGAGCTGAAGTGAGCCTCAGTCACTGCTGTCAGCACGCTCAGAATAGGGGGGCAGTGATCTGGGCAGAAGAAGGGACACTTCTAGAAGCTGTCATGGGGATAACAACAAAAAGGATGGAAGGAACAGGCTCTAGAGATGCGTGGCTTTTGCTGGCGAAGCTCTGCATGTCATGGCACGAGCCACGATGGCGCTCCTTCGGGTCCCTGAGTGATCATGAATGCGTAGCTTCCCCTCAGGGACCTGGCCCGTTGTGCTGGGACTACAGGAAGGGCCAGAGTGCCTTGCAGAATGACGGGTGCCCCCCTGTGCCATCCCGGAAGTTGTCCTCAGCAGTGAGCGAGCATCCTGTGCTCATGTGAGCTGGGAGCTCACAGCTACACCTGGGGTCACCCCAAGCCTCGTGCACCCTCACAGCTACCTGCCAGGAGCCCCTCGATTAGCCTCGGCAGAGATTCTGAGCAGCCGCATGCCCTGAAATTACACGTGCGCGGAGACTTGAGGGTTAGGATTAAGACTCAGACCCGACTCATTCCAGGGTCTGTGTTCTGTCAGCCAAAAATGCTGCTTGTTTCCTTTGAATATTGGTAGTACAATCGGGATTTGTTTTTAAAGTATATATGATCATTGTTTTCAGTTCTCTTGCTTTGGAACCTGTACTTTCATTGCTACTACTCTTCTTGTCAGCTGCCCCACGGAGTCAGTTTCTTGGTCTGTTGAGTGTTTATCGACTGTAGCCAGGCCTTTCCTCTGCCTCTGTCTTCATCTGGAAATCTGTCCAGCATTCTAGCAACACGCAAGTCCCCCTCACGGGCAGGTGCTGGCTGTGCCCAGGTGGCACTGGCTGGTCTCTCTCACTAAAGGGAAGACATCGCCTTCTGAACCACCATTGCCCCTACCCAAGGTCCAAATTTGGGTTTGTCGTTTGAGCCATGACACAATGCCGTGGGCTCACACTGCAGTGCATTGCTGATGGCCACAGGGTGCGGTCTTGGCTGCCCCGTCAGAGTCCCCAGGAACGCACCTTCCCCGCAGCCCATTGGCGCAGTGACTCAGGATCTACTGACCCCAAGCCCTGCCTGAACCCGTGTTGCACCACGTCAGAGTCAGGGTCCCAGGACGCTGCAATCCTCCCAGGATTCCCATGGAAGTCAAGACTGTCTGTAAAAGAATTCTCTTCCTCAAGTGTCTTTCTTTATAATAAACAGCTCAGAAAGGTCAAATCCTGTGCCCCCGGTCATCACCACTACCAGCCAGAAGCAATTGGGAAAACAGGCTGGTGGGCCACGGCTTGCCCCCTCCTCCCACTTCTCCGCTCCCTCCCCGTCCTAGCACTTTGCCAGGGTTTCACTGTGTGGTACAAGCAGCATGACTTTATTTGTTAAGATGCTGAGGAGTGTATTTGGTGTGTAATTAAGAAACAGATCGTCCTTCATTACGGTGCTTTGTGGTTCGGATTTAACCATGACTTTTGCTCTGCCTGTGGCCCCTAAATGAAGAAAACAGGGAAACTGATTTCGTGCACAAATCGTCAGCAGAATGGGGCTTGGACCCCACAGTCATCCAGTGTGAAGTGGGAGTAGACCCTCCTACCTCCTGCCTGTGTGGGTTTCTCGAAGCTATTTTCCATCCTCTTCACAGAATTCTCTCAATTTGAATTAAACAGAAAATCCTTTCAGAAAACTTAGATGCTGTGTTAGACTTGGATTGACTAGAGAAACAAGTTCAGTGATCCTCACATATGTATAAGAGCTTTCTATCAAGAAATAATTATCAAGAAACCATCTCAGCCCAGTCCAAGTCCATAAATCCGATACTAGACCCTAAGTCCCTCTTCAGACTTACAAAGCCACATGCAGTGGTGCAGAAAGTAGGGAAATCACAGGCCTGGGGCACAAAGTCCTGTGGATCCAAGGGTGCAGAACTCCCAGGCAATTACAGCAACCTGGGTCCACGACCAGGAAGGCCAGAAGGGGAGCATTCCAGGACTGTCTTTAAGAGGAGGCCATGCCCACAAGGTGTCACCATCAGACTGTGACCTGATTGACAGGCTAAACTCCACCCTACACCTTTATATATCTTCAAGTTGACATGAAATTATGGTGTGGTTTAAATACCGTATATGCCCGAGTGTAAGCTGACCCAAAGATCAGTCGAGACACCTAATTTTACCACAAAAACGGCCTTAAGAATGTGCTGGGAACCTCGGCTTGCACACGAGTATATACGGTATGTGCAGCACTCCTGGTGACACGGTGGTTGAGCACTCCGCTGCTAGCAAAGCGGTTTAGATGCGCCCTCATCTCTACCTGAGAACGGTGTGGCCGTCTGCCCCATGGAAACTGACCACTCTGGAACCCTGTGGTCAGCACCCCTCCGTCCTGCAGGGTTGCTAAATGCATCGGAATCGACTGGATGCCAAAGGTTTTTTGTTTGTTTGTTTTTAATTGCAGAGCTTAAAGTGCATACTAGGTCAGTCTTATAGAGGTTGTGTTTTGTAGGTTTATGGACCGATCCATTTTGTGATATAGACACGGAGGTTATTGCTCATTGTCATCAAGCGAGTTCTGACTCATAGCTTCCCTGTAGAACAGACTAGCTCTTCCGGGGCATCTGAGGCTGTAAATCTTTGATGGGAGCAGAAATCCTCATCCTCCCGCCACCATGGTTGGGGACTGCCCACCAGGATGCTGTCCTTTGAACAGAAATGCTTTACGACCCAAAAGCAGGAAAGGCCGGCAGCTGAGTGTGTTTGTTGAGCAAGTAAGTAGAGAGCTGGACTCACAAAAAAGAAGGCAGCATCATGATTGGAGGAAGGCTTGTTAACAGCCTGCGGTATGTGGAGACTATAAAACCTTGCTGCTGAAATCGAGGCAGACGCGCAGCCCTTTTTGATGAGAAGCAAAGACTGCAGCCTTCAGTATAGATCGCAACCCACCGTAGAGAAAACCAAATACAGCCGAACCAACAGGCAGCATCATGGGAAGTGGGGGCAAAAATTGATGTCAGGAATTTTCATAATTTGAAAAAAAAATTAAGAATTTAATTTGGTTTACATCTACGATCAATCCACAGTCCAGGGAGCAGCGATCAGGAAATCAAACACCATGTTACCTTGGGTCAATCTGCGACAAAAGACCCCTTCATCTCCTTTTAGTTCTTAAGCACTTTTTGACATATACTTCATCGGTGATACCCCTCAGTGGTTTAAATATCTTAAAGAGTTGTGCAAATATCACTACAATACATTTTAGATCATTTTCTTCATTATTTTGTCCTTTATTACTCGCTCCTCATTTCACCAGGACCTCCCATGTTGTAAATCTTGGGAACTTTTGATCTAGTTACTGCTTCGATAGATTTACCTATCCTGGATTTCATATAAAGGAAACCATACCCCCCAAACCCAGCAGCAACAACAAAATAAAGCACAGCTAAATTTCAACCCAAAGGAAAACAGAAAATAACAAAAACTATAACAAGTTAAAAATGGATCAAAAGGTGGGAAAGAATGGTAAGATGTTAAATTGTAAGCTAATAGTAGGTGTAATAATTCATTTTCCAATACTCTCTGCTGAGAACAAAACTATTCACGTATCCAGTCAAAGGTTCCAGGGAATTCAGTGGAGCCTAAATTCATAGAGGGTCTCTGCCGATGGATTTGGGGCTTTCACGGTTATCTATAGTCTTCTGCAAACAAGGTGCTCAGAATGTAAACTCTTGCACAATTCCTTCCTCAAGTCTTGTACTTTATTGTTTCCAATCCTCAAGTCACGAGACTGGTGTGCCTCTTCTGTGAGGGCCTAGCTGATCCTTCTCTTTGAGAGCTGAACCCAAGACCCTTTTAAAGTGTTGGAGAGCAAGGACTTCACCTTGAGGACTGGAGAGCACTTGCGCCAAGCCATGGTACTTTCCACCCCCTCGTGTACAGTTGAAATCTGGACAGTGAATAAGGAAGTCCAAAAAAGAATTGATACATTTGAATATTATTCAAATGGACTGCCATAAATAACAAGCAAGCAGGGCCTGAACCCTGGTGGCGTAGTGGTTGTGCGCGGGTCTGAGGTACACTAGGATGGAGGTTCAATTTCAGCTCCACAGGAG
Source organism: Nesogale talazaci (assembly GCA_004026705.1). Lineage (NCBI taxonomy): Eukaryota > Metazoa > Chordata > Mammalia > Afrosoricida > Tenrecidae > Nesogale > Nesogale talazaci. The sequence continues at coordinate 61,200 of PVJH01000828.1, read as the reverse complement.
CAAAGGCTGGGCCTTCTACTCCCACCACCAGAGGGCAGTGATGCCCCCCCCAAAAAAACAAAACAAAAAAAAGGACAAACAAGCCTGTTTTAGAAGTATACCTCAAATGCTCATGAAAAGCAAGAACAATAAGAGACTTTCTCTCACATACTGTAGCCTTGTGATCAGGAGAGGTGAGTCCCTGGAAGCACAGTGGTTCGGTGAAAGTGAAGACCCCCACAGACATGAGTCAACCCTTGATAATTCATAAACTCTTATTATTTTGTCATATCCTACACTGTCCGATGTCTCTCTTCACTCACTTCCCTGTTTGCTGTACCTCAGGGAGGAGGCCATATGTAGATCCTTGTCATCAGTTCCCCCTTTCTACTCCACTTTCCCTCCAGAAACCGTTGAATTTTTAAAGTGACATTTAAATATGTATTTCATTGTTATGCAACTTAGAGAGGCAATATTAAAAAGCTATAAAAATAAGATATTAAAGCACCATCTTTTCCATCCTTGGAATGCCCTTCATTTTGACCCTCTATTAATACTTAGTGCACCTCCTTCCCCTCTCATCAAACCAAACTCCATGCCCTACAGTCAACTCCAGCCCAGCACAGACCCGCAGGTAGCCTGCTCCATCCCTCACACGCGCTGTGGACCTGGGAGTCTGAGGGGCCATGCTTTTAGCTGGCAGCCACTAGTCCAGGGGCGCAAGCCCACCAGGCGCTCTGCTCTGCCGGGGAAAGTGAGCCTGTGTACTTGATGACTTGAGCGAGCGACCGAGTACTCTGATACAGATGGAAAGTCGGACAGCTCTAGAGATCAGCAATGAAGCTGTCAAACACCGCATGACATGGACAAATTTGGAAGGCATTATGCTCAGCAAAGTCAATCTCATCAGGATAAATACTTCAAAACACCATTAATATCAAGGCGGTGGAGAGACTTGGAAAAATGGTTTTCACACTAAAAGAAGTAGACTTGAAAGACCGGGTTGGCGGGGGTGGGCACGGACAGGGAGGAAAGAAGGGTAGAGAACAAGAAAGACATACTTACGTGTGTGGCGGGGCATGGGAAGGAGGTATTTACTGGGCTTTGCAGCTGTTTTAGAAGTTTCTCTGTGTGTGTTACACTCCACAGAGAAAAGTGGGGTGGGGTGGGGGGAGAGAAAGGTTAAAAAGATAAGTATGCAGTCTCACAAACTCCAAGGGCAGTCCTATTCCCTGTGTAGGGTGGCTGTGAGCTGGAATCAAAATGGACTTGGTGACCGTGGTTTGGGACCATGATCACCAGTGTGTGTGTGCAGGCTTCACTAATCATCACAAAAATATCCTTCAGAGCTGATGTGCCCTAACCAGGATTCCATGTGAGGATAGTCACTCGATTGTTAGATCTTTCAATTCTCCATCTAGAACATTTTTCTTCTTTTTTTTTTAAATAGTGAGGTTTAATGACCTGAAACACCCTGTTAAGGTCTCTTAACTTATGCCGTTCTCTGCTGAAGTCTGGCAGTTGCAAGATTTGATTTAAAGTTAAGCAATTTGGCTGGAATAGATCATAGGTGATGTTATAGGAACCTTCTCTTGCTGTTTCACAATTAGCAATGCGAAGATTGGATTTCAGAGCTGACAGGCTGATCGCTTCATCACACAGTGAGGCTTGTTCCTTAGAAGCGAAAGTAATCTGTGTGGTGTTTTGACACCTTCTGGCTTTGACAACATTGACAATTCCGTGCTTAAATCAGCAGCTTCATTATGAGTTGCAAAATGTTGATTTTCTAAAACTTTCAGTACTTATTAGCTAACATTTGTCTGTAGAATCTGGCTTTTTTTTTCTTTCTTTCTTTTTAATTTTCTTGTCATCAACTGTAACCCTGGTTACTCTGAAATAAAATTTCTAAAGGAGAGACAAGACATGTACCTATTTCTTTCTCTTTAATTGTCAGTCTTTCATGGAGGAAGGTAGCGAACTCCTTCAAGCTGAACTGTGTTTCTGGGTCCCTGAGCCCGCCTGCTGTCACCAGTAATAACCAAAGGGAATCTTGGCAGTGCCCTATCCTGCATCGGTCTCTGTTCTCCTAACAGGAGATGCTACAGATCACCACTGAGTGCTCTGTTTCATGTACCCCCAATCAGATTCTGTTTCTGCGTGTACTCTGTGACTCGATGCCTGAGCTATTTCCAGTCTTTCACTCTTGTCATGTTTCAGGGTGTAACCTTTCAACATACTTAATTTCCCACTTGTATGGAAAAAGTGTAGGATTGGCTTCTGAAAGGGAGGTTGCTGGATCTGGTTGTTTGAGTTTTCTACCTTCTTTTTTTTTTTTTGGCAGGGGGGCGGGAGTAGGGAGCATCACTGCCTCTGATGGTCGTGGGAGCTACCCAGCGCTGCTCCTGAGCCGCCTCTGGATTTGAACTGCCAGGCCCGTGGGCCACAGTCCCGCACTCAACCACTTACGCCATCGGGGCTCAGCCTGAGTTTTCTATCTTTTTGCCATCTGCAGTTAGACCTCTTTCCACAGAAGCCATACCAGGGTGCACTCCCACCGGCACAGTTGGGTTGTGGGTTTTTCAGCGTTGGTGGGTTTCTCAGACCTGGCCAGCCCCTATCCAAGTCACTTTATTGGTTGGTACCCACTCCCACATTGTGGAAACCTTGTTAGGTAGCCGAGCAGTGGCACCTCAGATCACCAAGAAACCCCAAGGATTTAGATATTAGCTCCCCGGAACCAAGGACAGAGTCCAAATTCATGGTGCAAAATTAAGCAAAAATCCTATGACCCCTTTGCTTCCTTTTTTCCCTTCTTAATGCCCAAATTTTCTTTGGTTAATCCTTTATAATATGTACTGTATTTTTTTGTTTTCTCTTTGCTCCTTTTTTCTTCTTAATTTCCATTTGTTCTTAGATTAACCATTTGTAATATATGCTCTGCATATTTTTGTGTTTTATATTTATATTTTAACTTTGCTTGTGATGGGTTTGTAAGTCCTTGACTTTTTAAAAAATCTTTTTAATGTATTAAAATCATTTTTCACAATACATAAATACTTATACTGTGCCAAACACCGTCATATGTCTGCTGCCATTATCATTCTCCAAATATCCGCTTTTCCACTTGAGTCCTAATTTATATTTTTTCAACTTATGGATTTTGAGTCCCAGTTAGCAAGCTTGCTCCAGCTCTATGATTATAAAGGAGTTTACTTATGTTTACTTCCAATGCCTGTCTAACTTTATGTTTTCATGGAAATTTTGATTCATGGGGACCTTTTAAGGGAAGTAGGATGTGAAGAAGTAAGGATTAACCTTTTTTCTCCTCCTCCAAAGAACTACCTAATTAGAGCAACTCCACTTACTAAAAAGCCTGTGTTTACACTTCCTTGAGGGGCCCTGTTTTTCGTCTGTTAGATTCTGTTCTGTACTTGGCTCTATTCTCAGGCTTCTGGCTCTGCTGTGTTTAATCATGTAACAACCCCACAGGATTACACACACACACACACACACACACACACACACACACACACACCCCCCACATAAACTTTGGGACACATTGACCTAGTTCACTCATTTGATTCCAAAGTTCATTCAGGGAGTGGATTGTTAGGATGTTTTTACCAATATTTTTTATAAGTTAACAAGTTTTAGTTTAAAGGCAATTTCCATTTTCACAAGTAGTGGTCATTCCCATCCAAGCATGTGGTCTGACTTCTCATTTGTTGAAATCTGCATCGGAGACCTTTACTAGTATGTAACATTTTCCATGGGCTGAGCCTCGGCGGTATGAGTGGTAGAGTGCGGGACTGCGGCCCGAGAGCTTGGCGGTTCAGATCCAGAGGCGGCTCTCAAGAGCAGTGCTGGGTGGCTCCCACAACCACCAGAGGGCAGTGGTGCCCCCCGCCCCCCTTCCACTTAGGCTTACCTGTCTTGTTTAGTTCATCTTCGATACTGCATCATGTAATACTGTTGTCGATGAGGTCTTTGCTTCCATTCTGAAAATTATTTTCATATTCTCTCTTACTACTTTTCCTAGCCTTCCCCACCTCTACACGCAGGCCCTGCCCCGGCCCTTCTAGGCCAACCCCCTCCCCCATCAAGTCTTGGGTGGGGGAGTTCTTCCATCCATAGTTGTGCTGTAGGGTTCAGTGGTAGAGGCTGCAGCTGTTCTTACTGTCCTTTGAGGTGTTGGGTTTTCAGGGCACCTTGACTTCTCTTGAGACTCCAGTCTCCCTGCAGACCTGGGGTTGGCCTGATTGGTACAGGCTTCTCCAGGTCACAACTTTAGAATGCTTGTGTTAACCTGGCAAACACTTACGCTGTGGCATTTGATTTTTGCCACCAGATAAGGAAGCTTCTAGCATTTCTCCCCAGACCAAGAATGAGTGATTGCAGCTCACAGTGTCCTTTGTTCATGGTCATTGCGTCCATCCATTTCCCTTGTTTCCTTCAGCCTCTCAGCCCAGCTGTAAAGCTTCAGGGGTGTCAACTTACGGTTTCTATCACCGTTAGGAGAAAGAGAATTGGGCTGTGGAAAGGATTGCCCGTCTACAACAAAAGCCGTTTTAGCTGATTCCATGCTCTGTGTGCAAAGCCTCAAACCAAAGCCCCTCAGTCTACCTGCCCACGCGGGAGGACCCACCTCAACAAGTCCTCGTCACCAAGATGACCAGTGCCCTCCTGCATACCTGCACCAGCAATGGGACAAAATGTCCCAAGATGCGAAATCAGGAGCAAGTAGACCTAGAGAGGGAGAATTCAGCCCCCCTCCACCCCCCCGATTGCCAGGACACATAAGAGGACACTGAAGACCCTCACTGTCCTCCAGCTTCCTGTCGTGTCTGCTCTGCGTCGTGCATCAGCCCCCCCCACCACCACCACGCCATCCACACTGTGTCCACTCTCCCAGCAGCAGATGTGTTTCTGCTCCTTGAGTTGTTTTTCATTCTGTGCTGTGTCCCCACCGAGAGTTAAAGCGGACTTCTGACCCTGGGGTTGGTTCTGACCCAGCCCAGCCCTGCAGAGCTGCCCCTCTCCATGGGAGTAGCCAGCCTGCCTTGCTCCCAACAGTGACCCTGTGGTGGGCAGCCCAGCACTTAACCACCTGTGCCACAGGGCTGGTCACAGTTCAGTGCCAACAGACCTTTATTTCCAATAACCGCTGAGCCCTGGATCTGACTCCTTTGGGAGCTGTAACGTGCGGACCCTGTTGGAAGTGGCATCCTGTTGGATCTAGTTTGTTTTGTACAGCTGCACACCACGACTCTATGGGTAGGCTGGTTTTCATTTATATGAAATACCATAGGCTGGGTTCGACAAGTGTTTTTGTCTTCCGTTTCCCAGTGCCCCCAGCCTGGGGATGGCATCTGCGTTGAGACCCGTGTCTGCCCCTGTGCTTGGCTACCTCACCCAGAGAAAAACATTACCCTCTCCTCTCTTCCTCTGAGAGCCCAGCAACAGTGAGAGGGATTTCTCTGTGGAAAGTAACCTGCGAAAATCAGTTTTTCTTTTGATGTTCTCTGCTCGGTGTCAGCGACGGCTTTGTCAAAACACCAGATGATCTAGGGCTCCCTGAACCAATCCATCCAATTAATCAGTAGAACACATCAGCCACCAAACCAGCAGCTCACAGCGGTATTCATCCAGGGGATGCCAAAGAGCAGCCTTCCTAAGGAATACCCCCCAGCCTTGCAGTCTGCCCTCATGAGTCATCCTCCGGAGAGGACTTACAGGGGACTTGAAGGCGTGCTGTTGCCTGGGGATCGCATCGCAGAAACTGGCTGCACTGGCCACAGTTAGAGTGCTTCCTGCTGCATTGCACAAAATGCGCTTGCCAGACAGCTGGTAACCGAAGAAGCTTGGCAGGAATCACCGCTCCCCCACACGGACGCGGAGAAGTCTCACCCAGAACGTTGCTCAGACTTGGACAAGCCGAAATGCGTTGGCAGGAAGGACTGTTAAGATACTCAGCTCTGGGGGCTGAGCCCCGGTGGCGTAGTGGTTGTGCATGGGACTGAGGCCCAGTGGGTTGGAGGTTCAAATCCAGCAGCAAGGCTGGGCCTCCTACTCCCACCACCAGAGGGCAGGATGCCCCCCCCCCCCAAAAAAAAAAAAACTACTCAGCTCTGACCCCAAATAAAAGTGAGAGGACGTTAGCATGCTATTCGACAGAAAGTAGGTGTGGAACATCGGGGGAAGTGTACACTTCAGCAAGGTTTCTCACAAAGGGAGGCCCGGGGGAGGGCGAGTTGGTAGAAAGGAGAAGGAGAGAGGGTTGGTGGTGATCTGTGTGAAGTACATCCGAAGGAGAGGAAGACTGAGTGGGGCAGGGGGTGGAAGACAAGAAAGAACAAGCTACTGTCACACACACACACACACACACACACACACACATTCTGTTCTAAATTATGGGGAATAATGGGAGAAAGATGGGGCTTTACACTCCTATAAAGTGTTACAGTTTCAGAAACTCACAGGGGCAGTTCTACGCTGTACTGTAGGGCCACTGTGAGTCGACGTCAACTCAATGGCAGTTTTATTATTCTTTTTTGGTTTTTTTTTCAGATCATTTTATTGGGGCTTCATGCAACTCTTATCACAATCCATTGTATGCAAAGCATATGTGTACATTTGTTGCCATCATCATTCTCAAAGCATTTTCTTTCTACTTAAGTCATTGGTATTAGCGCCTCATATTTCCCCTCCCTCCCCGCTATCCCCTCTCTTCTGATTCCTTGATAATTTATAAATTATTATTATTTTATCATAGTGTACACTGTCTAATGTTTTCCTTCACCCACCTCCCTGGGGTATCAGACCCCAGGGAGGAGTAAGTTGTATGTACATCCTTTTAATTGGCTCCCTACATCCACTCCATCTCCCCTCCACCCTCCTGGTATTGCCACTCTTATCACTGGTCCCAAAGGGATCATCTGCCCAGAATTCCCCATGTTTCCAGTTCCTATCTGTACCAGTGTACATATCCTGGTCTAGCCTGACTTGTAAGGTGGAAGTGGGATCACAATAGTGGGGTGTGTGGGTGAAGGAAGCATTTAAGAACTAGAGGAGGAAAGTTGCCTATTTCATTTTTGCTACCCTGTCAATTTCATTGACTGGCTCATCTCATCTCTGAGACCCTTCTTTAAGGGGATGCTGCTTCACCTACAGATGGACTTTGGGTCCCCAATTTGTACCCCCTCTCATTTATATTGATATAATTTTTATTATATAATTTATAATGATATAATGATACCTGATTTCTTCATCACCTCGTGTTCACACAGGCTGGTGTGCTTCTTCCATGTGAACTTTGTTGCTTCTGAGCTAGATGGCCGCTTGTTTACCTTTAAGCCTTAAGACTCCAAACGCTATATCTTTTGATAGCCAGGCACCATCAGATTTCTTCACCACATTTGCTTATGCATGCAATTATCTTCAGCCGCTTCTCTTCCCTCCAGTGTTACCAAGTGTTGCCTTAAATGTACAGATGTGGGGCTGAGCCCCGGTGGCGTAAGTGCTTGAGTGTGGGACTGCGGCCCGCGGGCTTGGTGGTTCAAATCCAGCAGCGGCTCTCAGGAGCAGCACTGGGTAGCGCCCACGACCACCAGAGGCAGTGATGCCCCCCCCAAAAAAAACCCAAAAGAAATAAATGTACACATGTGTGTACATGTGTGCATGAATCCCAGATAGAAGTACCATGCATGCCCAGGAGACTTCCTCAGAACAAACTCATTGTTGAGTATCTGTATTAATTAGCTGTCACTGAAATGAGGTATAAATTGCACCCTTAACATCCAGGCAATAACATGACCTAAATTAAAGGAACCATTCTGACAATAGACCAAAAGGCCAAACTCACCCCGTGGAGCTGGGTCTGACGCAGTGGTCGTGTGGGCAGCATGGAACTGCCCCCTGGGTTCCGAGACTCTGGCTCTGTGCAAGTTGCCAGCCACGCTTTTCTCTCATGAGAAGAAATTAAAAGATGATGGGATCCTCCCCAGAACTTTTGAAACCCCCTCTTAATATAAGGTCTGAAAAGTACCCATTGACTTTAGTAGCATGCAATTAATTTTAGCCTTGGGCTATGGTGGGATAATGGAGGGGAAATTGTACTCTCCTGTGGTGCTGGCCTTGGTCAAGTGCAGGGCAGTGGAAAAGAGGAAGGAAGGCCCTTGGGGATGGGGGGAGGGGCTGGCTGGCCCTGGTGCCTGCAGATGGCCAGGACTGCCCAGGGTTTCCTTCTCAACGGCCCCAGGTCACTGTGGGCCAGAGCCAACTCAGTGGCACCGACCCATAGCCGCAATGCAGATTCGAGTCGCAGTCACCTGGCTCGCTCTTCACCAACGGCACTGCCCTCTAGAATAACTGTTACCATGTGAATGTGATGGCTCTCCTCCCCAGGTCGCCGTGCCCAGCATAGGAGATCAATATGGTCAATTGTCCAATCACAGTGGCCACCGCCAGTTCATATCAGCTGTTAGGATATCTATTTTCAAGCGTTCCATTGTATGTGTGACAGCTTTCTATTTTCCTAAATCCATACTTTGCACAGTCCATGTCTTGATTAGTAATGGATCTTTACAGCTGCTGCCTCTCGTTTTGAGTTGTGCCACATCAGCGCTTGCAGGTCCAGAAAGCTTTGCTCTGTCCACAGCGTGGCGATAGACTCTACCAGGAGGAGGCAGCTCTTCCCCAGTTGTTCTTTGAGTGCCTTCCACCCGGCTTGGCTCCCCTTCCGGCCCTCCACCAGATAGCACTCCGCTGCTACGCCTAAGGTTTTCACCAGCCCCATTTCTCAGAAGTCATCACCAGACCTTGCTTCTTCGTCTTAGCCCGGAAGCCCGACCTAAGCTCGCCAGACTCCATGGTCGCTGCTGTTGGGGGTTGAAATGCCGGTGGCGTTGCTTCCAGCATCACAGCAACACCCAGCCGCCGCCACCACACACCAGGCTGGGAGATGAGTGGAACTAATGTTGCTGACCTGCTGGCTTAAAAATGAGCAGGTTACCCTGGAATATCGAACAGGCCCACTGTCCTTACAGGGCTCTTTAAAAATGGAAGAGGGAAGAAACATGGCTACAAGGAAGGTCGGAGCGATGTGAATGAGCAGTGTTGCCAACTCTGAAAAGACCAAGAGAGAGCAGGGGCCCCATACATGCTGCAGGTCCCAGAAGCTGGAGAAGACTTGGGAAAGCGGACAGCCTTAAACTCCATCCCTCTGCCACCCTGGTATTAGCCTAAGGAGACGTCCAAGCCCAGGTAATCGTTGCTTCAAACCAGGGTGTGGTGTTTTATGAGCGCGCCCTGGACCACAGGGAGCAAGCGCAGAGCCAGGTGGGCAGACAGTCCCTGACGCAGTGCTGCCAGGAAGGAGGCTCCAGAGAAGGGGCCACGCAGGACTGAGGGAGGGTGAGGCGTAAGGGAAGTGATTGTGCATTTTCAAGTGTTCACAGTGTTTGTGTCAGGGCTGTTATTTTTATGTTGCTCAGAGATCCAGCATTCGAGCGCTTCATCTGGCACTCCACATAGCATCTTTCAAAGCAAGTGAACTAACTGCACTTGACTGGAAATCAGGAGTCGCTGCCGTCATCACCTGGAGGACAGGGCAGAAGCACCATGGCCAGGCCAACAGTGACCGCTGTGTGGCAGCCCGCCTCTTTGCTGTTTAGCTCAATCCTGATGCAACGAGTGGGACACGAGTAGTGCTTTTTCTAAACCTATGTGAAGCGTATGCCGTATACCCTCGAGTATAAGCCAACCTGAATATCCACCAAGGCACCTGATTTTACCACAGAAACTGCATTAAAAATGTGCTGAGAAACCTGGCTTATATTCGAGTGTATACGGTAACACACAGCATAAAGCATGTGAATCAGCATGTTAACAGCCTTGAAATGATGTTTATATGAGAAGATGCTTGTACTAAATAGGTATGTCAGGCCACCGCAGATTTGGTGGCATCATCGAAGGTCAACCTCAAAGTATTCCATAAGTTATCATGGATGCCTGTAAGTACTAGCAGTGCTGCAATCATTAAGATCATTTAAAAACCAAGTTGTCCTAGAGTCCATTCCGAATCCTGGTGACCCGCTCATGGGTGTCAGAGTAGGCTTGTGTGCTCAACAGCCGTGCCCATGCTTGTTGTTGGCAAGTAAGTTGTCGACCCTTCCTTCGGAGGTGCCTCTGGGTGCACTTGACCCTCCAGTCCGTGGGTGAAGAGCCCAGTAGGTTGTGGTAGCCATTTACTCAGGGACTTCCATAAGAGTGAGCGTTACCATTCGCCATTGTTAGTGCCGACTGTGTCAGACTCAGACCCAACCCTCCCTCTCTCTCTTAATCCCCGACAGTCCTGGGTAGGACACTGAGTCATTTCCACGAATATTTTGTGGGTCTGGACTCTGAGCCACTATATGCATGAAGAAGATCACGCAGTACATTCAAAGGAACTGAGATGTAATCACATTCCTATTTAACACAAGATATTCCTTTTAGTTTAATCAAACCATCCCTCGGCTCACCACCATCAAGTTGGATCTACGTGGGGTCTAAGATATGGACTGCAACTAAGCCTCAGTAAAATGGTACAATGTTTTTTGGCAGAGCACAATCACTAAATTTGACAGCTTCTAAGAACAGAGATGTCTTTCCTACCTTTTATTTCTAATCATTGTCAGGAAACCAAAGGTCGAGTATGGGCACACATCTTTTAGACTTAGCCCGAATCTTCTTGGCAGAAGCATGAGAACAGGACTGGAGGCGTGTCCATGGAGAAAAGCCTTCTTGCTAAGTAATCCCGGCTTCCCCGTCCTCTTCTCCTTCCCTGCTGTGCCCCGGCCTGTTTCATTGCAGATCTCAGCACTCCTTTTCTCTCAACCTTTTCTTTCTACTCCCTTATTGAGACTGGAACTTCAGATGAAAAATCTCCCCCAATAGACCTACTACTTGGTGTTAGGAATCAGTTACTGGAATGCAGTGCTTGCCCCTATCTGGCAGCAAGTATGATCCGGTGCACTTCAGCTCCTCGGGTCGAGCTCTCTTCCCAGCCGAGGAAAAGCGGCCTTGAGATTTCATCTGCCTCCTTGGTGCCAGGCCTCCGCTTCCCCGACAGATACACTTAACTTTGTTTCTGAATGAAAGGTATAAAATCTGTAATAAGAGGCACAGATTTGTTTATGGAGCGCCCTGTGTTCAGCTTAATTCTGTGTGTGTCTGCTATTTCGGAAGCTTTGGGGGTTTTGTAAGATAACTTCAGGGATTTTACTCTATGCTTCCCTCCTCCCTTCCTTCACAGCCCTCTCCCTGTTCCCTGTGCACAGCCTGAGAGCCTCCCCAGCCTCGCTCCCCTTACCTCTCCTCCTGTCCTCGGAGAGCTCTGCTAGCCCTTCCCCCTCTTCCACTCAACCAAGTGCTAACAGCTGAACATCATTTGTCGACATTCAGATCCACAACACATAGGCCTGTTTCTGAAGGAACCGCTTGTCGTTCACTCCCCTCCCCCTGGGACTCCCCGAGGAAGATGGGGACCCTCTGGGGCACGGCCGTTCTGTGGTGCCGGGTGCTGCCAGGGCCTTCTCCCTCAGGCTGAGTTTGCCTCTCCTCCACGCCCTCCATCATCTTGCCCCCAGGCAGCAGCCGGCTGGAGGACCGATTGATTCAGTGCGTTGCCAACACGTCTGTGTCTCATGGCCCTTTCCTCTTTCCTTCACGTTAGCCATCCACAAGCCACACACTGGGCCTGATGACTCTAAGAACGCAAAGTCGGGTTTCCTCTGTGACTCTGACTTTCCATCCTCCCTGTCTCACACTCTTCAAACCTGCCTTCTCAGCGCCCTCTCCTTGGGGTCCTGCCCGTTCCTCATCATGGCCCCCGTGGGCGTCTTGGGTGCCCTCCCTGGCCGGCGTGCTGCCACATCCAGCCTGCCTTGTCTCGCACACTGCCACTGCTCACCCCCCTCTCTCTGTGGGCCCCACCCCCATGCACACCCCACCACTAGACTGCTAAGCTTCTCTGATATGCCATCAAAATGTGTCAGCTGGGTCTGGCACGGAATCTAGGCTGGCAGTCTCAGCAGTGCTGCACAGAAGGTTGGCACAGATCCTGCTCCCCACTGGGGCTTTCCCGGCCGCGTGCGGCCCCGGCACTGTGCTCCCCCAGGTCCACACTGACCCGTGATGACCACTGCTGCCCTCAGTACCCGAAGGCACTTCAAGGCCAACCACAGTGAACTTGAATTCCCCACCCCCTCCATGGTTGTGCACCTTAAAATTCCTCTTAGAAGTATCTGATCAGATAGGTAAACATGAAAGACTGCCAAGAGTTGGTAAGAACTTTATTTAAAAAGAAGACACTCTTGCACAGTTGCTGCAAATGTTAATGGTTCTGCCTTTTTGGGGGGGAAAGTCAATATAAAAAAATGTGCAGCAGGGAACAAAATTGACTATGTACATGCATGTGTTTTGCCTTCGCGAGCCAGTTGCAGAAATTCGCCCTGCCACCCGCAACCTGCCCAAGTGTGCAAACGTGTCTGTAATGGAGGTTTCTTACAAAGCAAAGCCTTGTCCCTGGCAGATACCCACCCATCAGGGCTGCTTATATTAAAGGAAAGCCAGAGAAGTACAAGATGAGACGGGAACATCTTGTTGTGCCAGAAAGTACAGAAGTGTGGTTGATGGAAAGCTCGCCCTTGTGGGGACACCAGCCCACGTTGGGAAGGGATGAGGTGCCAGGCCTGGGTGCCAGCAGGGGTGGTGGGAGTCTCTGTTCCTCTCTTAGAAATTTGCCAGTAAATCCCAAAGGGAGACACCGTACTTGGTCAGTGAAACAAGCCGAGGACGTCCCAGGACTGGGCAGTGTTTCCTCCTGTGGCGAATCAAGTGGCTTTGAGTCAGAAGTGACCCAGTGGGACGTGCCAACGACCACATGTGCTGTTCATCCTAGCATGAAGACTTCTGTTCACATGGGGCTTATGAACGAGTTCACCAACAACCGCAGAGCGAGTGCTGAGTGTGCGGCCTGCAGCAAGCAGGGCGTGGAAGCCGACTTCAAAAACCCCAGTTTAACAGAGAGCTGCCAGTCGGCATCTGCCTCATGGCCGTGGGAGTCTGTGATGAGCCCCGCAGACCTGGGGGAAGGAGTCGGGGTGGGGTCTTTGGGAGTGGTCCTGGAGGAGGAGGTCACAGCGTTGGCCCGCAGGGCTCAGTCGGAGGTCTGTGCGATGGCGAGTGGCTGCCTGTCCCTCTGTCTTAGCTGGCTGGGAATGACCATCGATGCATAACCCCAGCATTCGACCGAACGAAGTAGCTAACCACCCAGAAGAAAAGAAACGATTCACTGTGACTTCGCAGGACTGCTGTGTTCCTGTACACCTTTGAAATAATTAGGGCTATGTTCCGATAGGATTAGAAGCCTGCGGCACAGTGCTGCTGCTCTGGAGGGAAGTGCTTCATGCTGGCAGGCCCCTGGCAGTCCACTGCATGGCAGACAGACAGCTGTTTGTGCCCCTTTCTGCAGTCGCATGTGACTTTGGGGATTGCCAGCTAAAAAAAAATGGGCAAGCTAAAAAAAAATATGTACACGTTGATGACGATTTTGCCTTCTGTCAAACTGTGGTAGACTTGGCTGGCCAGGGGATGAACTCAGGTGCACGTGTGACTACTTGGCAAAAAGTCAATTCGTTCTCACCCACAGCAAGTGTTTCTTCTGTACTAACCTAGCAGGGATTTGTTTCTGATGAAAATGTCTGAGCCATTTTAGCAACATTTACATCGCTAATAAAGAAGTTTACTATCTGATATGCTTTTAAGCCGTTTCCATCATGGATCTGGGTTGCTGTTGCCTAAAATAATGAGTTTTCAGTTGCTCATTTAGCAAGGAATGTTTTATTAGCACCATTTATGGACGTAGTGATGCTCCTTCCTTCGTTGTTTTTATTAACCGAGTCCTTTATCAAATTCTTCCTCTAGTCTTCTTGTCTCGCCTCTCATCCTCGCTTTTGGGATGAACAGCAAGGGGAGTGGGGAGCATTGGGTGTCAGGTGCTTGGAGTTCAGGACGAAAAACGAGGGGAACTGGCAGCCGTCCAGAGGGAAGGCTGGGTTTCTTGCTGGTGTTTGTGTGTGGCTTCTGGCTGTGGTACTGGCTCGTGCTTCTGCATGCCGTGAACTCATTGGGCAGTGATGGCAGAGGTTTCAAGAGGCTGTACCTGGGGAAATGCATCCAGACATGCACAGACTTCATTGCCTGTCTGAATGGTAATACCTGTCACACAGATGGAGTTCAGTGTGGCTCAAGGTCATCCTTCACTTAAGAAACTGGATGGCTGTGAGAATCTCGCTGTCCATTGTGTATGGCGCTGCGCTGCACAGGCTAAGAACTGTGACCCCCAACAAGTCAAACAAAAACACACGATCTGTGCAAACCCATACCTTGTGGTTCCTTCCTTCAGAGTGATGCAGAGGAAATACCCCCTTTAGTCGATGAGCAGACGTCAAAGAAAGCCCAACTATATTTCATTTTTAGATTATATAAATGGTGGAGAACTGTTCACTCACCTTTCCCAAAGAGAGCGTTTCACAGAGCACGAGGTGCAGATCTATGTGGGAGAGATTGTGCTTGCCCTGGAGCATCTGCACAAGGTAAGCGGCTTCCTCCCCGGGGTTGCTGTGGTGGGAGACAAGGGAGATCGGCAAGGCGAAGGGCCAGGGTTGTGTGTGTCCTTGTCTCCGTGTCCATGCCCCCTCGCCGAATACTGCCGCTTCTCTGCATTCCATGCCTCCCTCTATTGTAAATCTACTTTCTCTTTGTAGTTCCTGAACTTCAGATTTAGGAGGATGAGTCTGAGCGATTCTTCAGTTTTGCAAAGAGCTCATGAAAACTCCTGAATGCTTAGGTTTTTAACGAAGTAGCACTCGGAGCCAAAGCGTTCCATTCGTAAACCAGCCTTCCTCGTGAAACCACGAGTCCTGATCTGTAATTTCTGTATTGTCACTCCGAGTGGTTCTGTATTTAGCCGCTTAAAACCACCAACCGCTCTGAGGGAGAAAGACGAGGCTTTCTGCTGCTGTAAAGAGGTACCGCCACAGAAACCCAAAGGGCAGTTCTACCCTGCCCCAGAGGCTCCCTCTGAGTGCGAATGGACTCGGGAGCAGTCAGAGTGAGTGAGAGTGCCACTCTGTGGCCATCGACGGCCTAAATGTCTCCAGGGCACGCCTAATGTCTTCAGGGTATGTTTCCAGATTCGGAATACAAGCAACTAGAAAGAGGCAAGTACCTGTCCCCCCTCCCCTAGGCACTCTTTTCCCTCTCCTGCCTCCATCCCTCCCTTTTCCATCACTGTCCCCATTACTGATAGCACAACGAGTTATTCAACACTGAAGTATGACGCTGTTTTAGATGATGAGACCATCTTACGCGCTTTTCAAAAACAGACACTATTGTAAAATATCATTAATCTCCATCTGAGAGACTTTTCCTGTGGGGGCTGTATTCTTTAAAGAGCAGTCATTAATGTGGATGAGGGTGGTCATGGTGGAGGCTGGGTGGGTGCGAGAAGTAGGGCGGCAGTACGGACATCACACGGGGACCTATGGACACTGTTCACAGTAACACTGTCCTCGACTTACTGAGACCCCTTCACCAGATGACTGATGTAAAGGGATTCAAATGCTAATTATGGGGCATCGAAAAAAAAGGTGGGGGAAAGGCCAGAAAGCATGCAGTTGCCAAAGGGGCAGAAGAGCGAGGTGGTGGGCCTGGCTCTGAGAACTCAGACTGCCGTGGAGTCCTTACTGGCTCCGAGCAACCCTTACAGGCAGTGAAGAACTGCACCTGTGGGTTTCCCAGGCTAAATCTTTGCCGAGACGGGGCTGGTAGTGTTGAATTGCTGTCCTGAAGGTTAGCAGCCCAACTTGAAGCCACTAAGCTACCAGGGCTTCCTAGCTCTGAGAGCAGGTTCTGTGGGTGTTTAAGATGTTCTGAGGGCTGAGCCCCGGTGGCATAAGTGATTGAGTGCGGGACTGTGGCCCGCGGGCTTGGCGGTTCAAATCCAGAGGCGGCTCCCAGGAACAGCACTGGGTAGTGCCCATGACCACCAGAGGCAGTGATGCCCACAAAAAAAAAAAAAAAAAAAAAAGATGTCCTGGCAATCCAGAACAGGGTAGTTCCATCCCAGAACTGAAAGAAGACTGTGCTACGAATAAAGGGCGGGGTTGCTCAGAAGAGGCACTCTAAGACGGAGTGGAGGAGGGGGGTTCAAGATCCAGAGAGAATGAAGAAAGACGGGGCAAGTCAGGGTGCAGTCAAGGAAACTGAGTCAAGTCAGGTTGAGAGCAGAGTGGAGAGTGGGCGCCAGACTTCCTTCAACAGTGACCTCTGGTCATTGCTGCAGGCGAGGAGGGTTTGCTACTTGAGACACACTAAACCCAGGAACAGGCTAGAGAGACTCAGAAATCTTAATCCTACAGAGTGCTTGCTGCTTAATCCTATAAAGTGCTTTTATAATAATAAAAAAAAATACGTTGAGATTACCCTAAGTATCAGAGTAAATAACAGACAAAATTCAAAGCCCCGAGTAGTATGTTAGCCGAGGCAAAATTTACTCTGTGGAAACTCTGTTTATTTAAGGAAAAGCCATGAGCATTCGTTGTTGTTAAAGCAGAAACAGGAGAAAGGAGCAGAAAACAGAATAAATACTGGCTATAAGTGTAGTTGACATAGAGCAAATCAGATTTTAGCTAAGTTCACCTTAATCTTCCTACTCTAAAATAGGAAATGCGTCTAGTAAGACACAAAGCCAGCGATATTAAGTTTGATCCAGCCGCTGCGCTTCACAAGAGAAGACAAAAATGGATATTGAGTTGAAAATAAATAAAGATTTATTCTTGAAGTCTTTCTCAAAGAGATTGTTTTGTTGAAATTAAAATACCACTGATTCTCTGGTGCATCAACTGCTCCAAGTCAATTTTCTCTTCACGATAGACTCTGGGTGTTTGCCCACCTTTCTTTTAAAGCTCTGAAATCCGTTAAGGGGAAAATGCTTAGTTCACACCCTAGATGTAATTTTTTATTTCAGTTTTAACAGAGTATTCAGGAACTGCTTCTTCATATACTTAATGTTGAGGAAAGCAGTATCTCTGTGTGTAAAAGCATTTCATTCATGCTGACATATTTAAAAACATGAAGCCTAGAACTCTCTAACCTAGGTACATTTACATATGTAGCTGAAGAAATACTTGACATGTTTTTTCTTTAAAACTTAGCATGCAAAACAAAAAGAGGGATATACACACACACACACACACATATATATATATATATATATATATATATTCTGATGGGCTGAGTTTGCTTATTTGGATTTAAAGATCAGCTAAAATTAACCTATGATCTTCAACCTCACTTATTTTGAAGCTTGTTACTCAAGAAGCCTTTCCTTTATTAATTACCTATTTGATGCATGGTTTCGTACTTGATATAGTTACTTGATAAATTTACTTAAGAAGTGAAAAGCAGGAAATACCCAAAACACATCAACTATTTGTAAGTAAGCCATTTTGTCACGAGACTTTAAAGTTTTATTCCTTTAAAGTGGCTAAGCATTTGACCGCTAGCCAAAAGGTTGTGGGTTCAAATTCACAGTTGCCCCGTGGAAAAGCAATGTGGTAGAGTAGTCTCTACAGATTTACAGCCTTATAAACGGCACAGGGCACGTCTCCGCTGCCCTGTCAGGGTCGCTTTGAGCTTCAATTGTGGTCTGGTTTCAGCAATGGAGCTGGAGAGTTATCGGGTGCAAGACAGGGACTGGCCGATGTCAGTCGGGGATCGTAAGGAGTCAAGCAAGCCCTCTGAACCATGAGGAAGCTATGGACATGGGTGGGCTAAGAAGTGGGTGAAAACCACCTGGAGTGAAGGGGCGCTCTGTTGAGAGCCGGAGGCAGGCAGCAGCAGGCAGCAGGTGGGAGGGAGGCAATCGATCAGACCCGCATGACATAGAGCATGAGGACACAGTGGGTACGGTCAGGGGAAGCCCCAGTGAGCAGCCGGACTGAGGGAGGCTTCCAGTCGCCCTGGCCAGTGGCCAAGAGACACCCTAGGCCCCCGAGCAGGAAGACTCTTGCTTGTTTGAAGATGCTTAAGACTGTCCTAATTAATTTTTTGGATATTGTTCTTTTAAAATGCATATTTGTTTGTTTTTACAGTTGGGGATTATATACCGGGACATTAAGCTTGAGAATATTCTCCTTGATTCTAATGGCCATGTGGTGCTGACAGATTTTGGTCTGAGTAAGGAGTTTGTGGCTGATGAAGTGAGTATTGCATTTTCATTTGAAGCTAGTCCTAACTGGCAGTTAGTAGCAACAGCATGGAGACGATGATGAAAATCTGAACCTCAAAGTAGGCGTTTCATGGGCTCACGCGCCGTGGGTTACCCAGGTTTGCCCAGAGCAGCGTTTTGGCACAAGGGACTATCATGTTTTATTCCTTTAAAGTTGCTAAGGAACAAGTCTATTCACATTGCAGTAAACCTTTGAAGGATATGTGGGATTTCCCCAGTTCTTTTTTTTTTAATGTTTTTAACCTTCCCATGAACTATATGAAGTCTAACAGAAACATTTAAATGAGCTTTTGGAATCTTGAGTTGGCCTGCTAACCTCAAGGTGAACAGTTCAAAACCACCAACCACCCCAGGGAAGAAAACCGAGACTTTCTGCTCCCTTAAGATTTAGTCTTGACAACCCCCAGAGCACTTCTTCTCTCTCCTGTTGAGTCACGATGGGCCTGCATCGGCTCGGCAGCAGTGGGTTTTGAGGGTGTTGGACTCTGTTAGAGAATTATGGCTGGAATAATGGCTCACAAAACTGAGCACCAGGAGTGTAAATTATAAAGTAGGGCCTGTCATGAGTTCACACCGCAAGAGCAGCAGGGCCTACCAGATTAATTCTGTAATAACCTTATCCAAAGGGAGCTAAAATTAGTAGCTAAGGTGCATGTTTTCATTGGGAAGGCTTTACATTTTCTGTATTAGCCAGATTTTCTCTCTTCTCTTTTATTGAAGTGATTTCTGTTTTACTTAACTTTCTGTTGTGACATTCCAGCACAATTCACTTATATCAGAATGCCATTTCCCTGGGATAGGTTTCCATTTTTCTCCATCCCATTATGCATTTTTTCTTCTTCCCTGTTTTCTGACTTCTAGCTTCCTTCTTGCCTCTTCAACCTCCTCTTTGTCCACGTAGACCTTAGAACGCTTCGGCATACCCAGCCTCTGAAACTTTCCAAAGCTCTCTGCCAATAGATTTTGCCCAGCGCAGTGTCATTTGATTTCGTGACTGTTGGTTACCTTGCACATTGTCAGTCTGAGTAGAACGAAATTATGGACAACTGCAGTTTCTACTCTGCTTATGAGAATGTTGTTTGTCGGTCCATTTGTGAGCGTTTTCATTTTCCTCATAATCAGCTTTAAACCATAAATTCTGACCTTCACCGGTATGTGCTTCAACTCATCTTTGTTTTTGGCAAGCGTGACTGTCATCTGCATATTGCAGTTTGTTAATGATTCCCTCAGTCCTGGTGTCATGTGCTTCATACAGCTTGCTTCCTCAGACTGTGCAGCATGGAGATTTAATCTATAAGGACATAGCCCTGCCATATGCCTCTTCCACTTCTGCCACGCAGATTCCCCTTATCCTTTTCAGTGACTGCTTCTTGATCTATGTACAAATGTCCACATGCGCCCAATGACGTGTTCTAGAAGCCCCATTCGTCATAATATCATCATTCATTTGTTATGATTCATACAATAGCATGCCTTTTTAGAGCCAATAAAAACCAGATGAACATCTTTCTGATTTTCTCTACTTTGGGCCAAGATCCATCTGACAACACGTTGATGATATCCTTTGTCCCATGTCCCCTCCTGAAGCCAGCTTAAACATCTGTCGATTTCCCAGTTAATGTATAGTCATTTTAAAATTATTTCAGAATTTTGCTAGCATGTGATATTAATGATGTTGTTTAATAATATTCTGTATGATATCCCCTCCCCTTTTTCTTTTTCGGAATGGGCACAAATATGGACCACTTCCATTCAATTGACCGGGCAGCCATCTTCCAATTTCTTTGACATAGTAAGCATTTCCAACATTTACATTGGTTGAAGCATCTAGGTTAAAATCATCCCATAAGATTATTTATTTAGGCTGAGCCCCGGTGGCGTAGTGGTTGTGCGCGGGACTGCGGCCCACTGGGATGGAGGTTCGATTCTAGCTCCATGGAGCAAAGGCTGGGCCTCCTACACCCACCACCTGAGAGCAGTGATGCCCCGCTCCCCCAAAAAAACAAAACAAAATAAAAAAGATTACTTATTTATTCATTGGAAACACTTTTTCTACACTAAAATCTGCAACTACACACATGGATTTCATGGTGTGGACCACACAGGAATCAAACCGACTGCTCTCTGCAGAAAGAGAAAATGGAGAAGCTCCTTAGTATCCTTGGTGAAGAGGAAACCAGGGTCAGCTGCTCAGCAGACCACCAGTTGCTCACATGCAAGTTCAAGTTGAAGCTGTGAAGATTAGAGCAGCTCCCCAAGAGCCGAGTAACCCTGACACCATCCCACCTGAATTTAAAGACGAGAATGGATTTGACCCACAGTGACACAGAGCTAGCTATGTTATTAAACCCACTGATTTTACTGTACTTAAAAGGAAGGGGGTGATGGATTTATGACTTTTATTTTCCAAACGGATTTTAATGTTTGTTCAATTCAAGTAATGTTATTCGTTGATTAATGTTTTTGGACATAAAAAAGGCATTTGAAAGTATAAACATGTTTTTTAATAATTTGACCTTCTTTTTTTTTTTCCTAATTGGGTAAAGTTAGTCAGTCACTTAACCCCTCTGAATCTTACTTAGTATCGTCATCTGTAAAATAAAGATGATAATCATGAAATAATTTGTAGGGTTATTGGATGAAGTCCCAGGGTCACCATGAGTCAAACCAGCTCAATGGCATGGGATTAGTGTTCTGAGTTGGTAGAAACACTGTGTGGATCTGCTTGCCGTCAAGGTAACCACATGGGCTCGAGTAGAAGTGGCTCATGCCTAGAAATGTCGATTGCTAATTGTAAGGAGTTCGATTCAGATGTCTGATTGCCAAATGAAAGTGCTCCCCCTTTATTATTTGTTGAGTAGTTTTAAAGTGCATGACTAGTTACAAGCCCCTGAGAGTTCTAATTGTATGGCTGTATGTGTTTCTAGTATCTATGTCTTATAAGGTAGTATCTCAAGAGGCCTTGGTGACTTTCCCTGGGCTTAGAGCATGGCTGTTTGGAGTCAGAGCCTCCTTGCTCCTTTCTCCCTCCTCACCCCCCTCTCCCCCCCCCCCCCGGTGGATTTATGATGACACATCCTCGTGATTGTTTTCTTCTGCATTTACACTCAAGAATCTATTCTGTCTTTGTTAAGAAGTCCCCATCAGTCTTTTGCCAAAATCACTGACTCCTCTCTAGGTTTATTTTAGCTATTGTGAGGTAAATATTGAGTTGGAAACGTTAAGACCGTAGGAGTTAAATGTTAAACCAGTCAAAGTGTTGTTCTGTTGGCTCCGTTTTTTTCTCTGCTTCAACACTTGCACAGTAGTCAGATGTTGACACCTTTGTTGTAGCTGAGAGAGAAAGAGTATGTGTGTGAGTGTGTGTGTTGTTGTTGTTTTTTTCCCTCCCTGAGAACAGACCTTCCATTCCTGACCTGTGGATTAGGGCCAAACAGATGCCTTTGCTCTCAGGTGCCTGCTTCACAGAACCCCTTTTAGCTTTCCTGATGGCGGAAAGCATTGGCTCTGTTATGTCGGAACTAGAGAGAGATTTTATTTTCCTCTCTGTTTTCAGCTGGGAAAAAAAGCAATGTGCCATATGCCTGTTGGGACCATCCTGAGAAGAGAGAGAAGGTGGCTAGAACCATGGTGCAGGGCAAAGCTGAAGCACTGCCATCCAGACGGGTGGTCCAGAGTGCAGTGGACAGGATCCGTTCTTTTTCTCCCAGTTATGGCGACAGAATGGGTGGGGGTTAGGAAAGTGACAATGGGCGCTCCTTCAGAGAGGGTCAGACTGCTGCTGAGTGAGGAAGGGGAAGGAGACCATGGGAGATTTGAGGAGAGAGAACAAGATATAAAAGACAGCTTAGAAGATGAGCAAGTGTGGCGGGTTAGGGAATGAAAGTGTGTCTGCAGAGAAGCAGTCAAAGCCACTTTGAGATTCCGGAGCGTGGAAAATGGCGCTTCACCAGCGCCGGCAGAGAGCAGGTGGGGGGGGGGGGGGGGCGGTTAGGCTTCATCTTGTTTGCATCTCATTTATTCCACACGCATGTGCCTGTCAAACTCTTGAGTTGTAAAAATGTGCCGATGGCATATCATATCGCAAATTTTTGATTTAAAATTTGACTTCATTTTCCAACTTGATCCATATAATAAATAAGGTTCTGCTGCATCCATCTTAGAAGCTGTGTAGTAGTCTGTCTCCTAATACATTCGCTCTTTTCCTACAGAGGGACAAGTAGACGTAGGTATTTCCTTACTGCGTTGCTGTAAGTTTGGGATTTCCTGGAATTGTTGGGATTTTGTAAACATTCCAGGTGTTCGTCCTTTAGGAGTTACACGTCTGCTTTGTCAGTGCCTCTTTGTGCTCCTGTGCATTTGCTTTCTTATGTGTCTGGTCTTGGCTGTTGCTGGAGTTTCGCCTTCTTGTTTATCTTGCAGGATTCTTCTTAGTTCTGATTTATAGATTAACCTCGATCTATCATGTTGATGATTATATTAAAGAAAACAAATATGCTATTTGCAAGTGATGATGACTTTGTTTCCTTTCTGTGTTCATCCGGACCTTTTATTTTGCATATACCTGGAAGTTGAGTGTTGCGGTTTGGTTCAGTCTTATTTCTCTAGATCAGAGGGCTCAATTTGTCAATTGCGATCTAGTCAATCACAAATGTCGTGTGAGTAGATCTCATGGCATTAAAAAAATAGATGTAGGGGCTGAGCCCTGGTGGCGGAGTGGTTGTGCGCGGGACTGGGGCCCACTGGGATGGAGGTTCGATTCCAGCTCCACGGAGCAAAGACTGGGCCTCCTACTCCCACCACCTGAGGGCAGTGATGCCTAAAAAAAAATAGATATAAATCTCTCATCAGTCCTGTCACTTGATATACAACGCAGCCAATCAGATGCAATCTTAGGTGTCAAATGCATGCGCAAACAACTGCACCAAGTGCAGGAAAACTGACAAGCTATCACCAGTAATAGACCTTGTTTTTTTCCGCTGAAACATAAGAAAGGGTATTAAAAATGAGGGGTGGGGGAGAGTGGACCAAGTAAGAAGAAAGATACTTTCCTAGGAATGAGAGATTTTGACCCTACAAGCCGACATTCAGATGACATCCAGAGTGCATGAACAGTTCTGAAACTTACTCACAGAGGAAAAGTACCCAAACGTGAGAAAATGTGCTATTTCCTTGATGGCATTACTCAGCTCTACTTACCGATGTGAGTCAGCCTTTTCCCACATACGGATCATGAAGTCCAAGTACCCTTCCATCATAACCGATGATCCTTTGGACGTGTGCTGGAGGCTGGCTGCCAGCAGCTACTGTCTGGACTGTACATATCTAGCTCATTCCATTCAGTGCAAGTCATCAGAGTCAACTCGGGTCACGACAAAAAATGTACCTAAGTACTTGTGTTGTGCAATATGAACTCATGCGGTTGTGCAAGGTACATAAACATACATTTTACATATAAAGCATTCTCAATGCATTTATGAATAAATGTAATAAATAAAAATATATATTTTGCATTTTTATAGTTGGTAGCTCATTTGGACTTGATCATTTTATATGTAACTCACATGCTGAGAAAGTGTGAGCACCCCTGCTCTAGATACAAGTTTTATAAATAGACAAGTGTCTTCTTATATTCATGTATTCTTACTTTCACTGACTTTAAAAGAATATGTGTTTAACGCTAAGCCATTTAGTATGACATTTGCTTAGGTTTTTGACAGATAAACAATGGTTTTTTAGTAAGTATTACACAGATTTCATATCTCATACAATTTAAACATTCAACGCATTATTAGTTTTTAAGAGGGTATTGAAGGGGGCTGAGCCCCGGTGGCGTAGTGGTTGTGCACGGGACTGCGGCCCACTGGGTTGGAGGTTCAAATCCCGCAGCAAGTCTGGACCTCCTATTCCTACCACCAGAGGGC
This sequence comes from Nesogale talazaci, assembly GCA_004026705.1. Classification (NCBI taxonomy): domain Eukaryota; kingdom Metazoa; phylum Chordata; class Mammalia; order Afrosoricida; family Tenrecidae; genus Nesogale; species Nesogale talazaci. Next base: position 36,963 of record PVJH01000828.1, on the reverse strand, counting down.
AGTGATGCCCCAAAAACAACAACAAAAAAAGAGGGTATTGAAGCAACAAAAATTCTTATGCTTTTCCTCTTTAATTATTTAATTGTGAGAATTATATTTGTAGTTTTTTTTCTCCTACTGCTAAAGCATCTTCAAATTCCTGGAATTAATTTTATTTTATCTTTTTCATATATTGCTGAATTTTGTTTGCTAATACTTTATTTAGGAAGTTGTGTAAACTGACTTGCAAACATGATCTTTTTGATACCGTGTTTATCAGATTTTGATTTAAGCATATATATGAATTTAACTTGGAATCATTTATATATATAGAGAGATATATTTTACCCCTGAGGGTTCTTTTCTTTCTCCTTTCACTTTATTGGTGAATAGCTAGCATTTCTTTCAATTTCTGAATTTTTTTAAATATCAGTTTTAATAAGTTGTATTTTTATAGAAAATGCTATATTTTGTTTTTTCCATTTCCTTACTCTGAGGTTCATGGAATTGCCTTTTTTTATCTCATTTATAAGCATAGTAGTACATCCTTTTAAATTGCTAAATATTTCCCTTAAATATTGATTTGTAATTTTTTTTTTTTTTTTTTTTGGTAAACTAGTCTTTTCCGAAGTTTGCCCATTTTAGTCTTTCTTAAGGAGCAGCTTTTTTCAGGTGTCTTAATTTCTTTTTGTTTCTTTGTTATAGCTTTCAATTTACTTCCTGCACATTTCTCTTAAAATCGTTCAAAGAGTTTGAGTTAAACATCTCTGTCATTAATATTTAATCTTTCTAACTCAAAACATTTGAAGCAAAAAAAATTTTTTTGAAACTATGATTTCCCACCCCCTAAGAGCAGCTGTAGCTTTACCTCACAAATTCTGATGCACACTATTTTTATTACTGTTTTAATACTCTGCTTTTTCATTGTGATTTATTCTATAGACTATGGATTCCCCCCCCCCCTCCGGCTCCGCTATGGATTATTTTTAAATTCCTTCTGAACTTTGAAATACATAGGACTTTTTGGTGCCTTTTTGTAATTGAGTTTTAATTTGATTATTTTGTGACCAGAGAGAAAAATATATATGATTTCTATGCTTTAGTATTTGAGATATTTGCTTTGTGACCTAGTAACATGGTGAGCTTTTATAAATGTCCTGTGCTTGTCTGAAAAGACTGTAGTCTACAGTTGTTGGCTACAAAATAGCAAACACATTCATGAGTAGCAGTTAAATCTCCTGTCCCTTCACTGGCCTTTTTCCTACTCAATGTGTTGACTGTAAGAGAAAAGTTAAAATACCTACTCTGATTGAAACAAGTTGGTTTCTCCTTGAGGATCTCTGCATTTCACTTGATATGGATATATATATATTAGAACTCTTCAGAATATTTTGATGTATCTTTTTCCATCTCTTTACTTTCAATATTTCTTTGTCATTATATTTTAGGTGTGCCTTTTGTAAATAACATGTAACTGGATTTTGTTTTTGATCCAGAGAGTTTCTGTCTTAACTGGTGAGTTAAGTCTGTGTACTTTGATTACTGATAAGTTTTTTATTTATATTGCTGATCTTGCCTCCTCTTTTTCTTTATCATACTTTTTACTCCTTATGTCCCTCCCCATTTTGCCTTCTACTTTATTAAGATTTCTTTATCTCATTTTACCCTAATGGTTTGAAAGTTAAATGTGACCACTCTTATTTTAGTGACAATTACTGTAAACATTGCTCCATGTGTGCCAGCTTAACAGAATCCAAAGTGAACCATTTTCTCCGATTGTTGTGATCACATAAACTCATTGAAGGATTTTAACTTCAATTATTCATCTCATTAGCATAATTATTTTCAGTATTTTAGTCCTGCCGTGTGTTATCCCCCCCCCATTAGCCTTCCTAAAATAAATTTTATTTTTGTTAAATAAATTCAACATATGCTTAGATTTACTCACATTTACCTATTTTTTTGACTCCCATTGCTTCGTGACTCTTGCTTTTTGTTCCAAGTTCAGTTTCTTTATTCTCGAATATATCCTTTAGATTTCTTTTTAGCAAGTATCGCTGAGTAGTGAACTGTCTTTGTGTTAAAAATGCTGTTATTTTGCCATGATCATTTATAACTAGTCTAGATCAGAACTATTTAAATGTACTTTTTTTTGTACAATGAAGCATACAAAACAAATATATAGCATATATATTATACTAACTCCAGTAATGTTCATAGGATTAACACCCTCGTACCACCACTCTTGTAAACGAAATAGAACTTCACTGCCCATGGTGATGGTTATGCTTTATTTATTCTTCTTGAGACTCTTGTAACATTCTGGGTGATGTCCTCCAATATACCTTCTACTTTACTAAAGCTCCCTCTAGCTGTACCTCATCAGCTACTTGTTCATTGAATTTTTTCTGAATTCTCTATTTATAGCTATCTGTTTAGTTCTTTGTCACATTTTAAAAATCTTTCTCATATTGCTGTATTCTTAGAGTTATTTTTTCACACCTTTTGTCTTTTACTGGATATTTTCTGGGACCATTTTGAGCTGAAATTGACCCAGCACCTGTAGTTTCTGGGTTTTTATAAGTGGTTCTAGTATTACAACTAATTCTTCTCTTTGCATGTGTGCTAAGTCCAGTTTGTTTATCTAGAAAAGTCATTTATTTGGTAAATGTGAGGCTTCAGACCTCTTCGGTGAATTTCCTAGGTAGCTAAGTTGTATCCCTGCCTCTGGTTCTGTCATGTGCCCGTTGGGCATCATATTGTTGACGGAAGTTTTTCCACTTTCCCAAACCATAGCAAAGGCGAAATTCAGACCCTGTGTCTAACGAGGCGTAAGCCTGCGATCTGATTTTTACAAGGAAACATTTATTCGTTTTGTTTTAAGTTAGGGCCCAGACAAAGACAGCTCTGTACCAGGCGTGCTGTCGTTGTCTGGGCTTCATTGTCGCGGAGCATTCGGTTTGCTTAGGTTCTCGGGTTGGCACGGATGTGGTGATTTCAATGCCACCTAGTTTGAGGGCCTCATCTTTTGGCCACACAAGAAACTTCAGGTTTCCTGGTTACAAATACCAGTAAAAACCCATCTTTCCTTTCTCTGTACAGAGGATGAAGTTTAATATTTACCTGCCTGCTCTCCTTGCCCTCCTCACTGCTGGTATTTTGGGCTTCCCCTTTCTTCCTAGTTTGCGTAGTCTCTTGGTGGGCCGGCAGTGCACTATTTTCTTCTTCCTTTTAAGACCAGACATTCTAGGTATTGGTGATGAGGAAATGCTCCCCAAAGTAGGAACCTTTCCGGAAGCAGGCCAGGAAAAGAGCCCCACTTTCAATGATTATCATACAAATTAACTCATGAGTTCATCTGGCGTGAGTAGGTCAGAGTAGACAAAAGGCTGGCCAATAGGAGCTGGAATGAGGCAATTAAGTATTTACTGAGGGAAAAACAAGAGATTGGCTGTTGCTATCTTATGTGGAATTCTATTTAACAAGGAAACCATTTCTAGCCAGTGCTGTGCCCTTCCCTAAGAGCAAGTGCATTATCCTTAAACAGCTGATCCCTTGCACTTGTGACGTCTCTGTATCATCTGCCAGGTTGAGGCACACAGGCTGCTCTTGCTATTTCAATACCCAAGCAAATTCCCATTCATGAAGCTGCTAACTCTATGGTTGCTTGAATAATAAGTAGCTTTGCTGATGAAACAGTATGGACATAAATAGGTGTATTGCCTTCTCTTGGAGAAACACACTGCTGTACCGGCATTTTAAACAGGAAAAAAAAAGCTGTGAACCATAACTATAGTAGATTGTAACTGCCTTCAACCTGGCCTATTACCATCTTGTTAACAAGTAAGTAAGGTAAATAAGAAATGAGTGTGTATTCTAAATCAAGTTTTGATATAGCAGTATGCTCAGGTTCCAAAAACCAAGTAGTTATTCAGACTGACAAATTACATCATTACATAACTGCCAAACCACTGAGAACCATGGCCAGCCAAGTTGACACCTTAACCATCTTGTCTCACATGCTCATCATTGCCAAACATGGGTTATTGTCCAGAGTATTCAGACAATAGATAAGTGCCAACCAACTAGATAGTTGATAAGTCAGGAGTAAATGTATTGTTTCAGAAGTGTTTAAAGGTTTTAAGGTAAGATTAAATGCAAATATACTGTAAGTTATTCATTTTTATGTTTCTGTATTCAGCAAAGCAATGATTGTTGCATCGTGTCCCACACAAAAAAAGCTAAACATGATAAATAGTAGAATACTGAAAAACAATATTTAGGACATTGGGCCTCTCCTCTAGGACTCCCTTAATGCAAGAACACTGTGTTCTATTAATCTGGCATTCCTTGAGCCTCAACTTCCCAACACAATCACTGAAGACAAAGTGGGTGCATAAGCAAATGTGGTAAAGAAAGTTGATGGTGCCCAGCTATCAAAAGAGATAGCATCTGGGGTCTTAAAGGTTTGAAGGTAAACAAGCGGCCATCTAGCTGTGAAGCAACAAAGCCCACATGGAGGAAGCACACCAGCCTGTGTGATCACAAGCAGTCAATAGGATTGGGTATCAGGCATTAAAGACCCAGAACAATAAAAATCATATCATTGTGAATGAGGGGGAGTACAGATTAGAGACCCAAAGCCTATCTGTAAGCAACTAGACATCCCCTTTCGGGGTGTCTGGGAGGAGATGAGCCAGTCAGGATGCAGTATAGCACCAATGAAACGTACAACTTTTCTCTAGTTCTTTATTCTTTCCCTACCCACCACCCACCTTCAACTATCATGACCCCAAGTCTAACTTACAAATCTGGCTAGACCAGAGCATGTACATGGGTACAGATAAGAGTTAGAAGCACGGAGAATCCAGGACGGATAAAACCCCTCAGGACCAAAATTGAGAGTAGCCGTACCAGAAGGGGAAGCAGAAGGGAGGGGGAGTAAGGGGGAACCGATCACAATGATCTACATACAGTTTCCTCCCTGGGGGATGGACAGCAGAAAAGTGGGTGAAGGGAGACATCAATCAATGAGAGACATGAAAACAAATTTTCATAAGTTATCAAGGGTTCATGAGGAAGGGAGGAAGGGGAAAATGAAAAGCTGACACCAAGGGCTCAAGTAGAAAGAAAAGGTATTGAAAATGATGGTGGCAGCAAATGTACAAATGTGCTTGACAAGATGGATGGGTGTATGGATTGTGATAAGAGTTTATGAGTCTGGGGCTGAGCCCCGGTGGCATAACTGGTTGAGTTCGGGACTGCGGCCCGTGGGGTTGGCGGTTCAAATCCATCAGCAGCTCTCAGGAGCAGCACTGGATAGCTCTCACGACCACCAGAGGGCAGTGATGCCCCCCCCAAAAAAAGAGTTTATGAGTCCCCAGTAAAATGATTTTAAAAAGAAAGAAAAACCCTGTTTAGTTTTAGGATGCTTGAGTTTTTTTAACTTTCATTTTTAGTAACAATAAATAGGTGATTGCTTTGTTACACTTTTAAAATTTTGCCTCCCCCAATAAAATGATTTATTAAAAAAAAAGGAGGAGAAAAAGAGGAGCTTATATCAAGGGCTCAAGTAGAAAATATTTGCAAATGAAGATGGCAACATGTGTGCAAGTATGCTTGATACAAATGATGTATGGAATTTTATAAGAGATGTAAGAGCCCCCAATAAAATTATTGGAAAAAAATTTGCCTCAGCATTCCAACAAAATGTTATAAAATTATTTATTGCTTTTTTGCATAAATTTGTGTTAATGATTTTATTTTGTATTAACCTTTCAGTAGTGTGCTACTCAATTGGCACTTGGTGACTGAAACGACACAGTTGGGTAGTGGCTTTTGATATCTAATTTCTATTAGCTCTTTATTAAATTAACATCATTCTGACAGCTAGCAATAAAGAAAACTTCCTAGAGATTTAAACAAAATGATTTTTTCCTTTAGTTTCAGGAGAACAGTAGTCTCTCAGTGACATGTAGTATGTTGGAGTGAATGTATTGTATTTATTGTCTGTGTGGAGACAGTTCAAACAGAGAATGTCTACCACTGCTAAAACATTGTTGCAGTGATGTTCTTTATGCTCAAAACTTATCAATGAGTGAACTGCTAATTTCTCCTGAAACTGCCAGTAGAAGATAGCAATGATATTCCTTGGAAGATTTCCTCTAAAAAATAGTTTGGTGAAATAATTTAAAGATATGAAAGAACCTTTTGTAAGCCTTAGGTATAGCCTTTAAATGTGTATTATTAAATAATTATTTTTTCCATATGCAGTGTCTCTGCACCAACATCAGATACTTAATCTCATGAATATGTTGTGTTGCATGGTAAGACAAAAGTGGTCTTTGAAAGATGAGTGCACTTTAGAGGTTTCTCTCGAGGGCGTTTGCTTCTGCCGCACTAGTGGGCCCTGTGGTCAGAATGGACATGAGGACACCCAGCAGTACAAGGGCTTTCTTTGCCTTTCCACCCTTTTGATTGTTACTATTTTTAAAATTTCTACAAAAGAGAGACCGCTGTATTTAAGAGACTGTTGCTGTTATTTCCAAAGTCTGTTTTGCTAGTTGTGACTTAGGATACCACTAGTCTGGCCAAAGTGAGGCAAGAACCCGGTTAGAACAGAATGTCCTTGCTTTCTGCACTTTGGGTTCCCCTGTTCCCTCTTCTCAGCCGTCAGGCTCCCTTCTCCATTCAAGGTCCCCAGTGATTCCCCAATATTCCCATCTGGAAACAAAACAATTTGTGCTAAAATGTTACAGAGGCCATACGACTCTACTAGGACTATTCACATTGATAAAGAATTGTTAAACCCTTACTTGACATTCAAAAACAAACAAAAAATGAATAGGGAGGAAAGATGGTGGGTGGGTGGTGGATACAGGGAGTTCAAGTAGCATAGAGAAGTCTTCCTAAGTGAAGGTTTATCCCAGACTCCTACTATGTAGGTGAGATCTATCTTGGAGAAGAGAGGGTCTCTCAGTAGCCTGAATGTAGCAATACTTAGCGTATCCCAACCTATGCTTTGCATTGCTGTCTTTCTTCTTTTGTCACCAGTAGTAGCTTGAAATTAAATCATTGCTTGTTTGTTTGTTTGTTTAAGGCTGAAAGAGCATACTCCTTCTGTGGGACTATTGAGTACATGGCGCCAGATATCGTCAGGGGAGGAGACTCAGGACATGACAAGGTATGGTCCATCTTTGAGTTCTTCATCTATCCCCATACGATTTTTAAATAAGAACCTAAATAATGACTTAGGTACAGCATTTCTTCAACAGAGTTCCCCATCTAGAGTTGATTCTTTATTTTCTTTCTCTTGCTTTGCTTACCCGAATATAGTAAAATTTTGTAGCAGAGAAATCGTAGAAAGGAGTAGATTGTCTCTTTTATAAGGTTCTGCTGGTAAGGAAGGAGCCATACACAATGGCTATTAACTGCCAATCAGCGGTTTGAATCCACCAGCCGTTCCTTGGGAGATGGGTGAGGCGTTACGGTCCTCGAAAGATGAACAGCCTCAGAAGTGTCCACAGGGCCCCTTCTCCTCGGCCCTAGATTGTTGCTGTGAATCAGAATCCGCTCAGTGGCAGTGAGTTTGGCTTGAGTCTTGATGAGGATTGTTGGTGTGTGTATTTTATGAAGTAAGTAACACTCTGGCTAAAAAGGGAGACACTGAACTTAACCAATCCCTCAAATATTTTTTTTCTCATTCAAAGAGCCCAGATCTTGAGCCAAGCATTCATTGTAACTCCATTAAAAAAGAGATCCTCCTTTTCCTGTTGCCTGGGACCTGGGTCTTTTAGAACACCGCTATGCCACTTACAGGAGCCCTGGCGATGTAGTGCTGGCAATGGGCTGTGATCCAGCAATTCAAAGCTGCCAGTGGCTCCTCAGGAAGCAGACTGGGCTTTGTGCTCCCGGACACAGTTAGAGCCTCAGAAACCTACAGGCGGTGGTAAGGAGTTGGCATCGACTGGAGGGCAGTGAGTAACCCCAGTGCCACTCACAAGACAGAGGTCTTGCTGGAGATGTCACTGAGCACGTGGTTTCCACCTTCCCCAAGATGGGTCATTCTGAATGTGCTGGCTGCCCTTGCTGTAAAAAACCACACCGAAGGAAAGGGTCCTTGTTTGACACCTGTAATTCACACCATCACCAGCCAAAAAAAGCTGGTGGTGGGAACCCACCCAAAGGCAGCCAGTCATCTGTTTGCAGAAGGTCACACGAAGCAGGAAGTCACCACGAGTAGAAACCCCACCCCGTGCCCCCCTGTGTGAGGCCGGGTGATTCGAGAAACGACTCCAGTGGGTAAGAAAGAGCTATCTATCCAGAAAACATCCCTGCCCAGTCCAACTCCGGTCCATACATCCGAGACTAGTCTGTAAGTCCCTCTTCAGACTCGCGCAGGCACAGCAGTGAGCGCCATGAGGAATATCACCGGTTGGTGGGTACAAATCGTGGTTCCAATGCGGGCGGGCGACCCTCAGGGCTCTGATGCAACCAGGGTCCGCCAGCAGGCAGGTGAAGGCGGCAAGAGAGGGAGGTTCCCAGGGCCCTCCTTATGAGAAGGCCACACCCACCAGGAGGCTCCACCAGGCCTTGAGTGACCTGATGGAAAGGCCAGACCCCACCCCTCCACTGTTAGAGCTACAGAGTTGACACAAAGTCCTACTCGGTAACTGCCACAGTAAGGTGGAGGGGCAGCCAAGGAGAGGAAGGCCCCCGAGGAGAGGGCTGTCACCATGGCTGCGGCATGTGGCTCAAGCACAGGGACCCTTGTAAGGATGGCACAGGACCGGGCCGTGTTGTCCGTTGTGTCTACAGCTCAACACCCGCTCAGTGGCACCTACCAATAAGGACATCTTCAAAACAGTCTGTTTTCCTAAGCCCGCTAAGAATTCTCCTTCTCTCCCTCCCTCCCCTTCCCCTGGTGTGGGCAAAGGAAAGATGGTGGGAGGGGCTTTCAAAGTGAATCTGTTTTCAAATACCCTCCTTTGTGAAAGGGTACAGACAGGCTCAGTTTTCCGAGCATGTCTACTTTCTTAATAACTTTTTCCAAATACGGAATCTGGCTCTTCTTGGCGCCTCCTCTTCCCCACTCCTTCTCTCCTTCTCCAAGCCCCACCCACAAGCCAGATAGCAGTCATTTCTCGAAAACCCTTGCTTCACGCATGTGGACAAGGTTGGCTCAAAGTCAAGTTGATCAGTGTTAGTTGAAGATCAAATCCAACAGCAGACATGCTGAGGGTTCTGCCTCAAATAGCAGCGAAACTGCTTGACTAACCCCCTTCACCCCTCCCTGGTGTCAGTTGACCCTGACAGAGGGTGACACTGTAGGACAGAACAGAGCTGTCCCGCGGGGTTTCCCACGCTGCAGATCTCCACGGGAAGCTGAAAGGGACTCGTCCCCAGGGGGTGTGGCCGTGTGTGTTTAATCTTTACGTGGACAGACCACCACACTCTGCCTGCGAGACCAGCAAGTTCAAAGCTTGAACCACCGACCTTTCAAGTAGCAGCCTAGTGCTGCAGCCACGGGCCACGGGGCTCCTGGCTTGTAGAAATGGAGCAGTTGGAGTCACTTGCTTTCTGGGAGTATTTATTCTTTGAAGAATTTGATAGGCATTTATTTGTAATTGTTGCAATGGGTAAATCACCTTCTAAGATCTGTTGGAGCTAATTTTTAGGTAGGAAACCCTTGTATTATTACCCAAGGACTTTCTGCAGGCCTGAGGTCCAGAATAGAGTTCATCAGTAAGGTTCTTTGATGTAGGTGGGAGAGCCTGGCGACTTGGAGTTACTCAAATCAGATTGTGGTGGTGGTGGTGGTGGTGGTGGTGGTGTGTGTGTGTGTGTGTGTGTGTGTGTGCGTGCTGTCAGGGAAATGCTGATTCATGGCAAACCTACAGGACAGTGTCCACAGGGCTTCCTAGGGAGGGATTGCTACAGGAGCAGAGACCCCCCGGGGCTTCTCTGATGTCAAGCAGCTGGAGGGTAACAACTGCCGACCGACTGCTCCCTGTTCAGTTCTGGGTAAGTCCTGTGCATCGGGATCAGCTCAAGAGCAGTACATTGGGTGGGGTTTGGACCTGTCTTTCTTGCATTCCTAAGTCAACCCTCCTTGCTGAGAAAGCTGTAACGTCTATTAAAGTATTTTCCAGGGATCGGGTTTGGTTTTTTACCTCATTAAAAGATATTTTAGTTGACGATGCTGCACAGTGGAATTATTATTGTTTGTAGGCAGTTGACTGGTGGAGCCTGGGTGTTCTGATGTATGAATTGCTAACAGGAGCATCTCCCTTCACTGTCGACGGCGAGAAAAATTCCCAGGCTGAGATCTCCAGGTAAGTGTGAACCGAATAAGGCAGAGGTGTTCGTTGGTTGTACAATGAAACTCACCATGCGACTGCAGTTAGATTCATGAGAAAAGAACTCATCGACAAAATGATGTTATAAATTTCTCCTTATTAATCTTTGGCTGTTATTTTTATATTTTGTGTGCCAAATTAAAACTTAGTTTCATAGTAAGTGTCAAAATACTCACTTGTATTATGCGAGGATAATACAAGCATGTACTAGGCATCTTTTATGTTGTCTTGTACCTAGTATGGATCAGTCTGGGTAGACTTGAGAAACAAAATTCATAGACACTCATATTTTTAGAGAGTTTTACATAAAGGGTAAGTGTACATTAAGAAAGCATCCCAACCCAGTGCTGTCCAAGCCCATATGTCCAATAACCCATGTGTCCGACACCTATCTACAAAGTCCTCCTCAATCTCACAAAACAAACACAATGACGCCAACAGCAGGAGGAAAGCTGAAGCAGTGAGCGTGTCAGCATCTCAGCGCTGGCAGGGGTCTCCACACAGCTTCTCAAGCACCCAGGGCCGTGTCAGGGTTGGTCCATGTGGCTTCCCTTCAGGAATGTCTCCCAGGAAGTGAACCTTGCCAGCTGAGGCAGACAGCTTGCTGAGGCAACCGCACTCTGGTCCAACCCTCAGACCAGGAGACTGACCAGGCGAGGCTTGCAGAGCTATTTATTTCTCCCCTCTCCCCACTTCAATGATTCCCACCTGTGTACATTGCCCAGGTTGACACAATGGACGTAACTATCACAGTCCACCCTTTGGCAGCTTGGCACCAGTACACAATTCTTTAGACATACACAAAATTTTCAAACAAACAATACTAAAATCATGTATGTACCTAATAGGATAAAACTAAAGTGCATGCATTTCAAAAATGTGCCACCCTCATTTAAACATGACATTTTATAAGTGAGCAAAACAAAATATCTTATGCCTAACAATTACAGTTAACTTACATCTACACCTTAATCCTATCATTCTATGAATATATTCCCCCATCTTTGAAAGTTTGTAAGCCAGTCACTTCATGCCTTTATCCTCCTAATTTTGGTTATCCAATTTCCATGCTGCCCACTTATAGCAGCCCAGGGCTCTGAGGAGACACTCAAATTTGGATGTGAAGCATCTTCATTCCAGTTGGAACCTTGTGAAGTCTGCATCCTTCAGCAAAGTCAAAGCAGGACAGACCATCCCTAAAGTCAGCAGCAGTACGCACCAGTTCACAGGCTCAAATAGCTTCTCTTCACCTGGTCGGTGAACTCAAGGTGGCCTGTCCCACTGAGCCTCCCAGGATGCCCCTCGATCACCTTGATATTAGATCATGGGCTCTCACAAATACTCAAACACCCCCTCATGCTAGGTCATGAACTGTCAACCAGTCAGCCGCTCTCACTTCTCTTCGTCCTGTAAACTAAGTCCACAGGTGTCAGTAGCCAGACTCCACCGTCTCTTTATTGCTACACTTTGCCCACTTCCACTCAACAAGTGGATTTTAGATTCACATTGTTAATTGCCACCCAACCCCCCACAAAGCCTGTTGGGATTGGAATGGTGTTGAATCGATAGATCAGTTTGGAGAGAAGCAGCATCTTAATCTTACTGAGTAGCTTCCTCGAATGCCTGTGTGTATCAGTGACACCCAGGCGATGCCTTCTGCTGCTCTTGGGGCCTCTCTTTCATCTCACAGCCGCCATGCCTAGTCTAACTGCTCTGGGGTTCCCACATCCTCTGCTCTGTCTCGACTCTGCCTGTGCCACAGCATGGACAGTCAACAGAGATGACCACACAGTCCAACCACCTTGTCTTCTGCCTCTCTGTGACCAGGGTCCTTCATTGCCTGATGGCCATAGTCTCTTACACTGCTCTCTCATAAATTTACCTATTTCTAAAATGGTTACAGGCCCAAGGGTAATCTGATTCCTGTTACTCCATCTTAGTTAAAAGGGGAAGTCTCCATTTGGGGGCGGGGGGGTGTATCACTGCCTCTGATGGGAGTGGGAGGCCCAGTCTTGCTCCTGGAGAGCTGCTGCTGGATTTGAACCTCCAAACCAATGGGCCGCAGTCCCGCACTCAACCACTACACCACCAGGGCTCAACCCAAAGTCTCAATTTGTAATGTTAAATCTGTTCTCAAAATTACAAAACTCAAGCAAAAGCAGAATAAAACCATAATAACTAGTAATCTATATAATGTTTTCTTTTGTATAATAATTTTTGGTTGCTGCTCCTTCACTCATTTTAGATATTTACTGAATTCCACATTGTGAGTAAGTACTGTGCTAGGTCTGGGCATACAAATGTTAAAGGTCAAAACCAGACATTTCCCCATACTGTACTGTTTGTTTTCCAAGAGAAGTGGAATTGTCTGTCCACATCAAAACTTAGACATAAACGTTAACATAGACGTTATGTTAACAAGCTGGACAGTAAGCAGAGAACAGCGTTTGTGAGGGCCGCATCCTAGAAATAACCCAATGTCTGTCATCGAGTGGACGGATAATCAGGTGAGATCTAGAGCACCACCGGGCCAGGAAGGAGGAACACACAGCAGTGTGGTGAATGTCAGGACACACTGCGTGTGCAAGAAGTCAGGCAGCACACATTGCATCACTGAGCCAGGAAGGAGGAATACACAGCAGTGTGGATGAATGTCAGGACACACTGTGCAAGAGGTCAGGCAGCACACATTGCACCTGTCTGGTTCCAGGTCGAGAAAATGAACATTGATGTGTAGTGACACCAAAGCAGATTGGTGGTTGCCTGGAGACCAAGATGGGAGAAGGGCTGCAGAGACCCGGAGGAATGATGGGGAGAGTCATTGTCTTACGATGGACAGGTCACCGTACCATAGTACCATAGCTATCAGTTTGTACACGTTATATGTGACCACATCACTGTACGTCACTTGTGTTTGGTGCAGCTACTAATATTTTTTAAATGTTCCCTTTCCAGGCTAGAGCTTTAAGCAAATAGTTTCCCCTTGTTTCACTTTAATTTAGACCAACCAAAGTGGAACGATCAGGTCTGCCACTTTTTAAAAACCACAGTAAGTCAGGCCTGCTCTCAGCCAATCCAACTATGCCTGTGTATTTTTAATGTTGTGCTTTACTCAACAATTTGATAATGTCCAAAAATGATGGGGACCCTTGGGGCCTAGTCTTGAGACGTCAGTTCCAATGGCAAGGTCATACCCATTGAGGTGGCGGGTGCAGTGAGGGACCTTAGCTCGGCGACATCAAATAGCACCCTCTGAATACTCTTCTTCTCGTCCCTCACACTCAAGCAGTCTTCATTGTATCACATCTTTCTTTGAACTCCTGTCTCTCTATAAAAACAGCTCAGTACTTGTTGCAGGGGAAGAAAACACTGCACCAAGTGATGTTTAACCAGGAATTGCTCCTGGTTGGCTTTAGATCAGCGGTTCTCAACCTATGGGTCGCGACCCCTTTGGGGGTTGAACGACCCTTTCACAAGGGTTGCCCAATTCATATCTGTGTTAGGCAGGGTTCTCTTGAGAAACAAAACCAGGACACTAATAATTTTATATTTATTTATATAGATAGCAGAAGAAATAAACAATCTACAAAGCAATACGAATGACTCAGTGCAACTCACTTCCATGAGACAGCTAATACACTGGCAGTCCTTCACGTCTTGATGACCACCGGGTAATCCTCTGTGAGCAATTCACACTATCCAGCCACAGGCAGCAAACAGCAAGGCAGGTCACCAACAGCCAGATGACAGGGCCTGACAGTTCCCAGCTCGAGAGATGTATATTCCAGGAGCGTGCGAAGCAGGGCTTGAAGGAACCTCAACTTACAGCAACACAGTCCACGGGTTAGGTGTCCCATAGGTCGTGTAGTTTGCAAATGGAGGCACAGGACAAGCAAAGAAGCCGGCTGCCCACTGGTCTGATGATCAAAGAGCAAGAGACAAGAAAGGCGAGGCTCACCAAGCCATTTATCTCTCTGCCCTTCACTTAATCCCACATGCGTTCATTGGCTATGTTGGCACAGTAAGCCTACCAATCACAATAGCAGTAGCAAAATGACAGTTATGAACGTTATGGTTGGGGTGACCACCACATGAGGAGCTGCACGAAAGAGGCACAGTGTGGGGAGGGTTGAAAACCGCTGCTCCAGATCCATCAGTTGACGTTCTGGTTGCAGAAAGATCGTCTGATATCTGAGCCTAGAACAAGTGTGTTTTTCAAGAATTTAAATAGCTCTCTCTGCCCTTCAGAGAGACGGAATCAGATGGCCTGAACTCTGAAAAACTAGAGCCAGTGGATTTTTTCAGGAATTTAAGTAGGGCTGTTTTGTCAATTAATTATCTCTTTTGGCGTGTTGTGAATAATTTTGTTTAAAGCTTGGCATCAACCTGTGATTCCGTGTTTGTAAATGAAATCTACAAACAGTGTAATCACTGAATTATCCTTCTTTACTTTCTCCTTCCGAGGTAATCACTCTGATTATCTTTCCTAGTTTAAAACCTTCTAAAATCTTGAAACACACACCGCTCCGCTCCCCTAACCGTGTCATTATCTTGTCCTCACCTGTCTTAATCAGCAAAGGCTTTTCTCATCACTGAACTCTTCAGTTCCGTAATTATGATGATCTTCCCTGAACTTGGCCTAGTTTAAAAAAAAAATTTTATATGTTTCAAAATAATGTGTCATCCAATTTATCCGGCTACCTCCTGCTTTCTGCTAGTCACCTAGAACCAGCGTAATGTTGGTTCTTGACCGGCCCCTTGTCGCTGCAGGATGAGACGGCCTGCGAGTCCAGTTCTCGCCTTGTGTGGGGTCTCCCCGTCTGCTGTTTGGATGCCATCCCCGGGAGGGGAGCATTGTTGTATAAGATGATTGGGGATCATATGGAACTGCCAATGTGGTGGATTTGAGTGTGGCTTTTCTGTGGGTTTGCACAGTGAGCATCTCTCCTTCTGGCTTTCAGTGTCTGGTAGGGTGCATGGGGAGGCATACCCACTTCAGCACTGACACCCAAACAAGCATTACTGTTGATACAGAGCGGCACAGACCCCGGGCAGCAGGGCTTCCATTTGATGATAGAGACACAAGTAAGTCTAGAAGAGGTGATTTAATATAAATATAAGTATATTTATATTTTAATAAATATAAGTCAAACTTCTGAGTCTTGGTTTAGTTGCAGTTTTCCTTTCACAGTGGTGCATAAAGACATGATGTACCTTATAATCAATGGGATTTTAGATCGGATGAACTATGGCATTACTATGTAACAATAGGACTACCCTGTTGTTCGTTTTGCAGTGCTGATTTTGTTTATTTTTTGCCGTGCTCAACTCTCAGAAATATGGAAAGGTAGTTTTCTTTTGATTCTTGGAATTTGCTTTACAAGGAAGTATTTGTAGACTTAATGTTTCTGAGGAAGTGAGCGAGTTGTGACTACATGACTCAGTAGATTTCCCAAAGACAAGATAGACAGAAAGGTGACTGGCTGGTGCTATAAAAAGGAGGGAAGACAGGGCTGAGTCCCGGTGGCCTAAGTGGTTGAGTCGGGACTGAGGCCCACGGGCTTGGTGGTTCAAATCCAGTGGCGGCTCTCAGGAGCAGCACTGGGTAGCGCCCACGACCACCAGAGGGCAGTGGTGATGCCCCCCCAAAAAAAACAAAACGAAAAAAAAAGAGGGAAGACAGACTGGTTCCAAGTCACTGGCAGGGCTGTGGACAGGCCCCACTCCCTGTACAAATGGCTACACAGACACATGTGGTGGACGAGTTCAGACTCCAGAATTCCCTGGCGACCAACTAATTCCTTGGAGGCCAAGCCTGATGTAAAGGGACTGGTGGTTCAGGTCTTAAACAGATCGCGAGGCCTAGACCTTAAGGGTCTTTAACATGGCCAGAAGGAGTAATGGCCAGAAGCCTCATCCCTCTTTCTCCTAAACTACTTAAAGTCTCAGATTTCTGTTACAATCCCAGATGGGAGCCAAGAACCAGGAAGTATGAGAGATTACAGACACTAGATTTCTTTGGTCAGTGTGGACTCAGATTTATGTAACTTGGTTTTAAAAAGAAATGATTTGCCGAATGTCCCCACCCACCCGTCCACCAAAAAAAGAGAGCGATTGAGAGAACTCTAGTTATAACAGCTCTTGACTAGCAGAGGATGGCTTAATAGGGGACACAATTCTCTCTTTCCCTGACTGTGGACCTCAATGTCTTGTCAGTGGTTGACCGCAGACCACTCTCAGCTCTCTGCCATGCAGAAGTCTCCACCGTGTGTACCGGCGTCCTCCCGCTGGGGAGGCCACGGAGAGTCTGCTCACACGATGCATGACACGTGTGGTAGCCTCGTCATGGAAGTGACACCATCTTCGGGGTCATGATCCTGGACTGAGGCGGTCACCAGTGTAGCCCTGTTTATCATTGTGATCTGCAGTGGGGTTAGACCAAAACCTCCCTGCCATTGAGTCGGGGCTGACTCCTAAAGACCTTATTAGTGGACCTGAAAGGACCCCGTAGCAGGTGCTGGTAAAGGTCCCGGCCCTGAGCATTTCTCACCGGCATTACTGCTTGGTGACTTCCTTACAGTAAACTCTTTACACGGGGGCTTGTCTGCAAGTCTTGGGTCGCCATTGCAATAGTTACTAAAACCCAGAGAGGTACAATAGAGAACACTAAGACATCACGCCTTCTAAACACAGAATCAGGACTATCTCTTAAGATTGTATCCCTATCGATTCATTAGACAGCTAACACCTTGACTTATCCCATTTGTTTGTTTGTTTGTTTCTTTTTTAAATCTGAGTGGAAATCTATACAGGACAACATCCATACCAGATTTGGACCTGCTAGTCCACAACTATTGATGCCACTCACCCATGCCTTCTTTCTTTTTTTTTTAAATAATTTTATTGGGGGCTCTTACAGCAATTATAACATTCAGTACATCATTTGTATCAAGCACATTTGCACACATGTTGCCACATACATTTAAGAACATATCTATAGGTCAAATACTAGAGTAGCAAGTGGACCTTGAACCCAGACACAGGTGCTTCCTCAATGCAAGAACACTTTGTTCTATGAATCTGGTATTCCACAAAGCTCACTGGCCCAACACGATCACAGAAGTAAAATGGGTGCACAAGCAAATGTGGTGAAGAAAGATGATGGTGCTCGGTTATCAAAGGATATATCGTCTGGGGTCTTAAAAGCCTGAAGATAAACAATAGACCACTTACCTGAGAAGAGACCACACCCACACAGAAGAAGCACAACAGCCAGTGTGGCCACAAGGTGGTGAAAGGTGTAGGCAATAGTCATCAAATGGGGGGAAAAAACACTTATCATTGTGTGCACTCATCCCCAAGGTGCCCACTGAGGACATGTGGGAGCATGACCAAGAGTGGTGAAGAAAGCTGATGATGCCCAGCTATCAAAAGATTTAACATTGGGGGTCTTACAGGCTCGAGCATAAATGAGCAGCCATCAAGCTCAGGAGCAACAAAACCCACCATAAAAGAAGCTCACCTGCCTGTGAGATCATAAGATGCTGAAACAATCAGGTATCAGGCATCAAAGAACAAAAATCAAAATCAATGGACCAATTGACCGCCGATTCGATCACTGAAGACAAATGGGTACAGATGCAAACAGAGTAGAAGAAACGATGGTGCCCAGCTACCAAATGATTGAATGTCTGGAGTCTCAAAGACTGGAAGATAATCGAGTCGCCGTTCAGCGCAGAAACAGCAAAGCCCACATGGAAGAAGCACAGCAGCCTGTGTGATCAAGAGGGTCGTAGGGAGCAGGTGTCGAGCATCAAAGACCAAGAATCACATCATCACGAATGAGGGGGAGAGCAGGGTGAGGCCCTAAGACCCACTGGCACGTAATTGGTCACCACTTTACAGGGGAGTCAAGGGGAGGAGACAGACCAGTCAAGGCACAACAGGGCAGTGATGATGCATACAAGTTTCCTCTAGTTCCTGAAGCCTTCCTCCCCCCAACCATCATGGTCCCCACTCTACCTTACAAATCCAGATGGACTGGAGAAGGTACACTAGTAGAGAGGGGAGCTGGAGATATGTGGAAACCGGGATGGATGAGCCCCTTCGGGCCAGTGGTTAGATTGGAGCTGCTGGAAGGGTGGAGAGAAGGTGGGGTAGAGATGGAACCAACTGCAAGGATATACACATAAGCTCCTATTTGAAGGACAGGCATCATAGGAGTGGGGGAGAGGTCGGGCAGTGTAAGATATGACAGAACAATAATAATGTATTGAGGGTTGGTGGGGAAGGGAGAGCAGGGGAATGGGGAAAGGGATGGAAAAGCGGATACCAGGGGCTCAAGGGGAAAGGCAGATGATTGGAGAACAATAACAGCGGACATGTGAAAGTGCTTGGCACAGTATGTTTATTTATGTATTATGAAAAACGAGCCCACAATAAAATGATTTTTAATAAAAAAGGGAAAAATAATTTTATTGGGGGCTCTTACAGCAATTAAAACACTCAGTACATCATCTATATCAAGCACAGTTGCACACATGTTGCCACATACATTTCCAGACATTTTCCACTTGAGCCCTTGGAATAAGCTCCTCTTAAGAAAATAAATAAATAAATAAAACAGCTGCGCCTTCTTCTGAAGGACACCCTCACGCTGCAGCAGCGGCGCAGGAAGGGTGTGGAGGGAGAGGAGTGCTTGCGTGCCTCCTCCGGGACTTGAGGTCCTCTTTCCTTTTATCATCCTTTGAGTCCTCGTTCTCCTCCTTCACGCGGCAGTCCGAGAGCAGCGGCCATTCCAGGGGAAGAAAGACCGGGCTTTCTCCTCCTGTAAAGAGGGGCAGTCTCAGAAACCCACAGGTGCAGTTCCACCCTGTGCTAGAGGGTCTCCAGGCGTCAGCAGTGCGTTTGAGTCTCACTGGCGTCACACATGGGATGTGGAGGGTATCTCTCCTGCTCTCAGAGCCCTCCTCGGAGAGGCTGGGGGGTGAGGGGCTCAGCCTAATCCTCCCAGGCCTGGAGGAAATCTATCAGAAACCTAATCCTTCTCCTTACAGAGACAGGTGCCCGGAAGGCCAGCCCTTCCATGAACACTTCCTGTGCCTCTCTAGCCCCTCCCTGCTCTTTCCTTCCCCGTTCCCCAAATGCCACTTGTGTGGACTCTGGCTGCTCCCCCAGCCGGAATTTCAAAGACCAGCTGCTACAGACAAGCGGGGTCTGGGCTGAGCCCCGGTGGCGTAGTGGTTGCGCATGGGACTGCGGCCCACTGGGATGGAGGTTCAATTCCAGCTCCACAGGAGCAAAGACTTGGCCTACTCCCACCACCAGAGGGCAGTGATGCCCCCAAAACAAACAAAACAGACAAGTGGGGTCATAGAGGGGAGAGGGTGGTCTTGAGTGTCCTTGGCCCTGTCATTGATTTGGGTCTCTGAGTGCCCTCCTATTCCTCATGAGCTCGCCATCTTCGATGTCACCCTCCTTCTGTCTCACAGGGTCTTATTTTTAGACAGGAATCTTGTCTGCCTACTGACCCATGCTCACCTCCTCTGGCTTTCCTGCTTACCCTGATCTGAAATTCTTTGCACTCCACTCCCTTGGTTGTATTGTTGTTCCTTGCAGTACCTTGACCCCAAAGGATCGCCCGCGATATCTGAGTTCTTGGTTCTTGCCCATGTCTGTCATCCTGCCCCTTTCCATGGAGGGGGCACCAACAGAGCGCTCTGGTGGTTGGATCAGTCTCAGCTCCAGGAACACTGAATGGACCACAGGGAGAGAGGTCCATCAATACAAGCCACGGTCGGCGTCCAAGGATCTCAGCGGTAGCAAGGCGTAGTGGATGGAAACGTCTGGACATCCACTTACTCGGTCAGCCTTTGCTGAGCACTTGCTATGTTCTGTTCTGCACCCTCGGAATGAAGAAGCAAACAAAGCACGAGATCCCCAACCCCTTAGAGCTTACATTTGGTTGCGAGAAGTAAGTAATAGACAAATAGCTATCTCTGACATCCAATAAATGTCACAGAGGAAAAGAAAATGGTGAAAAGCAAAAGGGATAGCTGTTCTTGATAAAATGGTTCAGAGAGATTTCTCTGATAAGGTGACACTTGATGTGTGAAAAGCCAAGATCTGCCCATTAGTGCCACGCCTTCTTGTGTGGACTTTTTATTAGGTGTTAGGTTTTTGGGAACTTACAAAACACTTGTGCAAAGTCTCATGGGTTTGATTATGAACACTTCAAGCAGGTGTTCAGAATGGATGCTCACACATTCCCTTCCCACCTCGATTCTGACCGTTTCACCCTCCCTGCCTCCCACAGAGACGCACGCTATGGGCAGCCGGTGGCCTCACCTGTCACGGCGCCCAGTTAGCCTGTAACTTCTCAAGATAATCAACTGTGGATGTCTTTTCCAGAAACCTAACCTTCACGGATGGGAAGAGAGGTTATAGTCATCTTCATGTTATTGTAGATTCCAGGCTGGTTTCGTACCACCTGTGCGGCCTCAGGCCATCGGGAGCGGCCTCAGGATGTGGTACCAGCCCAAATTAACGTACTTCCCAGTAGCTGGCCTCTCCAGCCCGTTTCTTGAGCAGCACTCACTTTGCCCTTGGGGTTGGTCCCTGTAAACTAGAGGGATTCAATCTCCATGCATGCCGGGGGTGCAGGGGGCCTGGTGGCACAGTGGTTACGAGTTGGGCGCTAGCCGCAAGGCCAGCAGTTCAAAACCACCAGCCACTCAGCTGCTCCTGGGGAGAAAGATGTGAGGCTTTTTACTCTCAGGAAGAGTCCCAGCCTTGGAGTCCCACAGGGGCAGGGCCACCCCGCCTGGGGATCACTGTGAGTCCGCATCAGCTCGACGCAGCAGGTTTATCTGCCCCGGACTTTTTCACGTTTCCTTTCTGCTCTGCCCATGCATGCTAGGCTGCTGGTTTCTTCTGCTAGTACCTCAATTTTACTATTTTGTTGCATAAAACATTTTCATATGTAGCCAGGAAAATCCTTCTCTAATGATCTTCTTCCAGAGTTGTCTTAATTGTGTTGGTATGTGCTTGTTTTCGCAGGTGAGTATTAAAACTGCCCCCAGTCCAAAGCACGACATGGAATATCAACTCATACTTAAAGTTCTTGCTTTTTTGGAAGAAGTTTATTTTCAGCTGTAAAGCAGGGGATGCTCGCAGTCTTCTGACAGGATGGTTGTGTGGATGAAATGAGGGTACCCATCAAGTGCTGTCCAACTCCCAGCCGGTCCCCCAAGGAGGTGGGGCTGACTTGAGCCCTTTCCCCTAGTCCCTTTAGAAACAAGCAAAGAGCTTGCATGACGACCAGTTCAGAAAGCAAGCCCACTGTCCTGGGTGACTGACTGCAGGCCCTGGGAAGTCACTCTGCCCCGTGGTTGGACGCCCTGTGTGGTTCATCCGCGACGGGTCATTCTGCAAAACCAGCGTGAGGTGGGATCAATGTGGTGGCAGTGGGTTGGGGACTTTTGTTCTCCTGTTTATGTATAAACCTAACTCAAGCCAGACCCACGGCCATAGCATTGATTCTCACTCGTAGCAATTCTATGTAAGGTTTCCAAGACCGCAAATCTTTACGGGGACAGACAGCCTCCTCTTTGATCCCGAGGAGCAGCTGGTGGGCTTGAACCACCAAAGCTCAGTGCTTGTCCAGCAGTGCCACCAGAGCTCCATGAATAGAAGGTCTAGTGTAGACCCTTCACCCAGTGGCTCAGGCTGACAGCAGTGGTGGGGATGGGGCAGAACTGAGCAGGGTGTCATTCTGGTGTACTGAAGGAAGTCCACTGTGAGCCAGAACCCACTCGAATGACACCTAGCCCCAGCCCAGCCCCAAGGCAGCCTGCTCGCCTGCCTTCCTTGCTTCCTTCCTTCCTTTTTCCAGTTAGATAAATGCGGACAGTAGCTTCCCTTCAGGATTGATTTGGACTGAAATTATCCCACATTTCTTGTTCCTGTTTAAGATTCAGAGAATCTTATTTTAACTCTATTTCCATTGTTCACATGCAGTTCCATTTCAACATGGGCTTGACACTTGGCTTTGTGCCAAAATCGCATTGTTAGGAAGCTCAGTCCCCTGGTGGTTTTAACAGCAAGCTTTCTCTGCCTGCAGGAGAATCTTAAAAAGTGAACCTCCCTACCCCCAAGAGATGAGTCCGCTAGCCAAAGATCTTCTCCAGCGCCTGCTGATGAAAGACCCCAAGAAGAGGTTGGGGTGTGGTCCTCGGGATGCAGATGAAATCAAAGAGCATCTCTTCTTCCAGGTAAAAGGTGGTCCTGAGTCGTCCCTTCTTCCTGCTTCCATGGGGCCCGGCATCCTGCATGGAATGAGTGACCCCCATGCTGCTTGGAGTCTCTCCCCTGAATGTCACCAACAGGTGCGCCTTTTATATGTGACAAGGACCCTTCAGGAGGGCCCAGACTGCTCCTTGTAAAATCCAACGTCATCATTTCTCCCTAAATAGAGATGAGATGGTGGGAAGGCTCACGCCATCAGGCCATTTCTGCATGTTGATGAGTTAGATTTTTCTGGGCATCAGGTCCCGGCTCTTAGGATTTAGTCATAAGGACTAATGAGACTTATTTTATTAATGCTTTTGGCTCCCCAGTTCTTGAACTAGCCTTACGTGTGTGCATGCGTGTGTGTGTCCCTGCTGGAACCCTTTAAAAAGTAGTGTCTTGGGCTGAGCCCCAGTGGCGTAGTGGTTGTGCGCGGGACTGCGGCCCACTGGGATGGAGGTTCAATTCCAGCTCCCAGGAGCAAAGGCTGGGCCTCCTACTCCCACCACCTGAGGGCAGTGATGCCAAAAAAAAAAAAAAAAAAAGTAGTGTCTTCTCTTCTCAGGAGAAGTCTCAGAAAGTTCCCTCGCCCTGTGTGCCAGTTGCATGCCCCTAACAACTGCAGTGTGTTCTCTGCTTTCTTCTCTCCCTGGGGTAGAATAGTCCTTACCCCTCTCCAGAGAGTGAGTTTTCATATTGCTACCAGTGGTTGTTTGACATAAAGAAAGGTAAACGTTGATGGAGGATAAGAACTGTTACTCCGACCTCTCAAAGAAGGGCCACCTTCTCCAGTTTCTCAACATAGCTATTCCAGAAGCCATGGCTGGACTTCCAACAGATGGTCAGTGACACAGAGGGTAACACCACAGAATAAAATATACTTCTCAGCATATGCATGTTATTGATTCCTGTGCTTTAGAAAGGTTAATATTGGAACAAACAACTTCAGACACCTAGCTCAGACATTTGGCTCAAAAATCAATAGGCAGGTAAAATTCAAGAAACGCCTTCAGTGCAATAACCCCCGCCAGGTTCTCCATGGTCCTTTTTTCTCCGTGGTCCAACCGAGACTTGTGAATAGGATAGTTTGCCTCTCTTATTAGAGGCCTTGCTCTTCTTTTAAAGCACGGAACGATCATTTGAGATGGCCGAGTTGTCGTGACGGGCAAAGAGGGCCCTGGAGGAAGGGCCAGAATGCTGTCTAAACAGTTGTCCAGATACAAGTGGCCCCATCGGAGCAGAGGCCTACCCATAGGAAACGTTCTGCATCCTTAGTGGGCCTCTGCTCACGGCACCTCCCCTCGGCTTTGGACGCCTGGCACCTGAGCCCCTGCAGGAAGCCAGCCAGCCGAAAGAGCCAGGAAACCAGGAGTCGCTCAAGGCCAGGCCGCTCTGATGCTGCCTCTCCCTCCAGCCTGTCTTTAAGGGGCAACTTCTTGTTCCTGAGCTTCCATTTTCTCCTAGATTAAATTGGTATTATTATTACTTTAATTTTTAAAAGAAAACCCACACCATCTTCGAAAACCCATTTTGGCTGAACAATCTCGAGCCTGTAATCGAATGACTCTATCTCCTCGGTGTCCACCAGGGGGCAGAGTGAGAACATTCTGTGCCGTTGAACCTTTTTAACTGAATGTTTGCCAACCCGGAAATGGAGGTGGCCCCATTTTCCCATCCGGGCAATCTGTCTGTGTCTTGCAGTGGACAGCAGCTCTCTGTTCTCATCAGCCAGGCTTGTTCGTTCTTGGGGATACAGGGACCAAAGGGCAAGTCTCACAGGCAAGGACATTGATTTGGAAGAATCAGGTAGCCGGGTAGATTGCTGTGGTCAGCTAACAGGAAAAAGAAACAGAGCAGAGGACTGGGCTGGAATCAGAGGACTCCTGGCAGGTGATCAGACAGCAAGTGTCTGCCCTTGGTGGGCAGGAGCCTGGGGTGTCCCAAGGGGGAAAAGAGGCTTGGATGTGATCGCGCGCATCATTTACCAGGGCAGGCATCAGGAAGTCCCTGGCTTGGGAGAATTCGCGTGCTTTCGACCCCTTCCAGAGGAGGCCCAGCAAGGCGAGCAGGGAGAGAGGGAGGAGTGGTCAGCCACGCTGCTGCTTGGAGGCAGGAGCATTCTTCTCGGGCGCAGCGTTCAAAGACAGACTTTTCAGCTGCGTTCATTTAACAACTTCCTCGGGAACCTCAGGACCAAACCATTTTTCCCTTGGTCTCCCAGAGCTGACCAGGGTCTCTCAGTTGGCCTCAGAGGGCACAGTGCCACAGGACACAGCCGCGCTGCCCCGCAGAGAGGGTTGGGCTGACCAGCTGCAGCCAGGACCGTGCTCTGGCTGGGGTGCTTTGGAATCGTGCTGCCCGTGAAGAATGTGGACGATCCAGATTGTCAAGATCCCTCCAGCAAGTCCCCGGGAGGAAGGAGAAGCACAAACAGACCGCTCCCTGGAAGCCAAGCTGGAGACTTCATCTGCCAGGGCGGGGGGAGAAGGACGTGCTTGGTAATGTACAGGCCGCCCCGGACAGAGGGCCCTGGCACCGGGGCTGCAGCAGCAGATTCAGACACTGCCCCTGTGAGTGTGTGCAGAGCACGCGGCGCGGTGCTGCCGCACAGAGACCCTGCGGGTCCAAATCAACTCCGCAGCAGCTAGCAGCAGTTATTGGTTAAAATGCGCACCCTATTTTTAGCTTCTCTCTCTTAGGCTGTTTTCTGTAGGGGATAAAAAACAGTGAAGTGTGTGTATATATATGTATATATATATATGCACACATACACACCTGTATGTATACATAGGTATCTTTAAATAAGTGTTCATGTGTAACCTTACTTGTATATTCATAATACATACAGGATATTACTATATGCACTTATATCTCTTTCACTGGCCAAACTTCTCATAC
Source organism: Nesogale talazaci (assembly GCA_004026705.1). Classification (NCBI taxonomy): domain Eukaryota; kingdom Metazoa; phylum Chordata; class Mammalia; order Afrosoricida; family Tenrecidae; genus Nesogale; species Nesogale talazaci. The sequence goes on along the minus strand of PVJH01000828.1, from coordinate 11,440 downwards.
ACTTTAAACACATGGGCAAGACTTCATCTCCCCTACTGTGGACATGTTACCAGGAGAGTCCAGTCCCCGGAGCAGGACGTCGTGGTGGGTAGCACACGAGGGCAGAGGAGAGAGGACTCGCGACAAGGTAGCTTGGCTCAGTGGCTACAGCAGTGGCTGCACATGCCCCCATTGTGAGGGCGGCGAGGACCGGCTGGGGTCTTGTTCTGCGAGTGTGAGCCACTCTGCATGGGAACCAACTGGTGGCCCCGACCATGGGCCACAACGTACTTCAAGGGAATGAGTCGCGCAGTGCAGGGGCCAGCGGGAGACTTGCCCTGACTCACGTAGTTGTCCAGCTGACAAAAGCTGCTGGCCAGTGTCCTAAGAACCAGCAGCAGTGGATAGTGAGTTGGAGAGAAGCCGAGGAGCTTTGCAAGAGCGTCCGCCAAGAGGGGGTGCCGGCCTCACCCCCTCCCCAGGGAGACGCCCTTTTCAACCGCTGGGCTGCTCACATCAGATCACCACTGGAAGATGATGACTCGCCGTCTGTCAAACTACTGAGGAGCCGGCCCGACCGAATCAATGGACACAGAGCCTTAGCCCCCGGGCCCCTTTCCCGCTAGTCCCTTAAAATCCCACATGCTGGCTGTTAGTGTGAGGAAATGTCTGCCCACTGTTCCTTGCTCCTGTGCACCGATGTTCTCTCTCTGCCACAGAAAATGAATTGGGAGGATTTAGCTGCCAAAAAAGTGCCCGCGCCATTTAAGCCCGTCATCCGCGATGAGTTAGACGTGAGCAACTTCGCAGATGAGTTCACAGAAATGGACCCCACGTATTCGCCCGCTGCCCTGCCCCAGAGCTCGGAGAAGCTGTTTCAGGTAAGGTCCACGGGCACGGGCCCCTGTGCCTTGGAAGGGAGGGTCCCTGTCCTTGTGTGACAGGTTCTTTTCTGGAAGCATGAGACATGGGCCTGCTAAACGTACCACAACCCGCATAGCGACCTTACCGGACAGGGGGAACTGCCCCTGTGAATTCCCCAGCTTGGGACACATGACGGTTGTTGAAAGACCCATCTGTCTCCTGCTTTCACCCCCACGAGCTGCAAACCAGCAAAGCACGGCCTGCTGCCCTGGAGCCCACTGGGACCCACAGTAGCAGGGAGCTGCCCCCTCAGGTTTCCAAGGCAGCCCATCTTCCTGGAGCAGAAAGCCCCCTGTTGTCCCTTGGAAGGTGGTGCATTCTGACGCTGGCCTCGCCACTGTGTGACGGCTTGCACCCCCAGGACTCCTGGCCAGTGCGGAGGACACTGCGTGTGCACTGCCGCTCACTGTGGAAGGCTTGTCAGTGCACACAAGTGTGGATCGTGTACCAGAACTTGCCTCATTTTGAACTTTTCCCATAGAGAATCCAGTGTTAATTTCTGGTACCTCTGTTCATTTTTAAAAAATGAACTTTAGTTAATAAAGGGTGTTATCTGAGTCTTCGTCTCCAGTAAAAATTTTCACTGCATTCAAACTGCTGAACTTTCAGAGTGGATTTTATTTTTAGGAAAGGATTTCTTTCCAGGATCTTCCGTTTTGTTTCCCTGTAAGAGAATGTGTTTAAACTCCTACATCGCCCCAGGCCTGTGCTTCCTCGACACCCGTAAGGGGATCTCGTGGCCTCAGTCTGGCCCAGGGCCAGACACTTGGAAGATGCTCGAGAAGCATTTGGTTTGCTGGCACAACTGGTGGATGTGCCAGCTCGAATGGTGCTCTCCTCCGACCCTGCTTGTTTCAGCGCCCCTTTCTGCTGTCAGGTGGTCCTTCTAAAGCTCAGTGTTAACTTTAATTCTGAAGAGCTCGAACAGCAGTCAAGTGATCACTGCGCTAGAAACGAGTCCGTTTGGAACGTGCAGTTTTTCCAGGTTGAAAACTGATGCTGCCCTGGGCCGTGTCTCTTCTCGTGGTCTCTGTTTGAGAGGAGAGCCGGATCCCTCAGTTGCAGAGCTACTGCTCTGGGGCAGGCACGGTAGGGTTAGGCTCACAGATAGGCTGCTGCCCACGGAGCTCCACCAGAAGATAGCACTTTCTTTTTTTAAAATCATTTTATTGGGGGCTCATACAGCTCTTACCACAATCAATACATATATCGATTATATGCAGACCTCATTAATACGTTTGTTGCCATCGTCATTTTCAAAACATCCTCCTTCTTAGGCCCTTGGTAGGAAATGACCTTGCATTGTAAATCGCAAAAAAGTAAAATTAGATTAGAAAGGGAGAACCAATTTCAGGGATCTACATATAATCTCCTCTCTGGGATATGGACAACAGGGAAGGGAGTGAAGGGACACATTGGACAGTGTACAATATGAAAAAGTAGTAACAATTTGTAAATTATTAAGGGTTCATGGGGGAGGGGGAGCAGGGAAGGAAGGGAAATACACGGAGCTGGTACTGGGGGCCTAAGTGAAGAGAGGATTTTTTTTGTTTCTTTTTGGTGTTTTGGGGGGCCTCACTGCCCTCTGGTGGTTGTGGGAGCGACCCAGTGCCACTCCTGAGAGCCGCCGCTGGATTTGAACCGCCAAGCCAGCGGGCCGCAGTCCTGCACTCAACCACTTACACCACCGGGGCTCAGCCAAGAGGATGTTTTAAAAGTGCTAATGGAGGGCTGAGCCCCGGTGGCGTAGTGGTTGTGCACGGGACTGCGGCCCACTGGGACGGAGGTTCGATTCCACCAGAGAGCAGTGATGCCCAAACAACAAAACAAACAATGAAAAAAAGAGTGCTGATGGCAACAAGTTTGCAAATGATGTATGTATGGATCATGATGGGAGTTATATGAGCCCCGAGTAAAATTATTATTTAAAAAAAAAGGCAGGGGAAAGAGGAGGTTATACCAAGGGCTCAAGTAGAAAATATTTGGAAATGAATATTTCCAACATGTGTGCAAATATGCTGAATACAAATGATTTATGGAATGTTATAAGAGCTGTAGGAGCCTCCGGGAAAATTATTGAAAACAATAAAATTACATCCATCTCAAGAAATACTTGAATGCTTTCCGTCCCCCCCACCCCCACCCCCACTTTGATGTAAGAGAGAATCGAACAAGCCGTCCCCTGAGTCTGTGCTGAGCGGCCTGCCTTTTGTCTCCCAGGGCTACTCCTTTGTGGCGCCGTCCATCCTCTTCAAGCGCAACGCAGCTGTCATAGACCCCTTCCAGTTTCACGCGGGCGTCGAGCGACCTGGAGTGACGAGCGTGGCCAGGAGTGCCATGTTGAAGGTAGGCAGACCAGGTCCCTTACAGGAGAGTTTGAGGGTCAGCAGGAACGGACGGACGGATGGACAGGCATCCTCCAGTCTAGGAAGGTCACCTTGTCAGGCCGACCCCACGCCCACTGTGCCGTGCCAATGAAGAGAGCCACCCGTCCGTGAAAGCAGAGCATCAGGGTTCACCCCAGAGACTCCTGAGCACCCTCCCAGTACGCCCCTTTCCCTCCGTGCGCGACGGCCCTCACGACAGGTGGCTTTGGAGGTCTCCTGTCGACTCGCCAGACTTTGGGAAGAGTGAAGGGCACCACCCTGGGTCTCCGTTGGGTCAAGTGGGCAATGGGGTATGAGGCCGCACGTTTCTGTTGCTTGCCATTAAGTGGTGTCAATTTCTTAACAGGACTCTCCATTTTATCAACACTATGACCTGGATCTGAAGGACAAGCCTTTAGGAGAAGGAAGTTTCTCAATTTGCCGAAAATGTGTTCACAAAAAAAGCAACCAAGCATTTGCAGTCAAAATAATCAGCAAAAGGTATGATGGGCCACCGGGGGCAGTGTTCCTTGTATAGCCTTGCAGGTCAGTCCTCTTTGTAAATGAAGATAATGCTTTTAAAAAGAAGTCAACAGTGTGTGCTGAGACCTCTGACCTGGGGATCGTTAGAGGAGACCTTCTACGTGTACCAGTAATTGATTCGTTCTGATAAGCTCTCCGTCTCAGGTCTGAATCACACGGCTTTGAGCTTAGAGGAGAAATGGCATCGGGCCAGTGACCGTGCCACAGCAGCCACTGTCGTTGCTGGTCAGCTGTGGGTGTGGATGACTTGTCTCTGGGAGGGCGGGGAAGGCTAAGCTGTGGGGACTCTGAGGACCAGCGAGGTTTGTTCGTTTTCCTGGGCCTCCCTAACAGGATGCTTGGTGTATGTGCTTATTCCAAATTGTCAGGCAAGTCAAACATCGTGTGACTGGCTCCTTTTGCACTCAGATGCAATCATTGGTAGAACAGTTCATCCGTGTCATGGAAACGGCATTCTGAAATTTGAGCACATGCATTCTGGTGGCCCTGTAAAGAGAAACTCAATCAGCTCTGGGATGATACTGACACAGTCTGACTACTAAGAGACAGAGAGATGAGGAGGCTCCCCAAAATTCGTGGAAAAAGCAGTTACAAGATGACAGGACTTTCCCAGGGGTTTGGGAAGCCCCTCGCCGAGCTGCTAACACTTCTTCTTGCAGGATGGAAGCCAACACCCAGAAGGAAATCACAGCTCTGAGACTCTGTGAAGGACACCCCAACATAGTGAAGTTACATGAGGTTTTTCATGACCAGGTAGGACTCGGTGCATGTACTCTCACTCTCTATGCAGGCCACGGGTGGGGCTGGGAAACACTGCTCAGTGCCACGTCACCCGCCACCCCACCTTGGAGCCATCGCCACCTGCCGCCCAGTCCCCAGTACAGACCTCCCACTCCCCTCTGCTTCTAGAGTGGAACGTAGATGCCCAGACCCTGACGACCAGCTCACACAGGCAGTGTGGGGCAGAAAGGCCAGGACACACCTCTTTCACTGTCTTTATCCACGTGGCAAGCCCTGCAGAGGCTGTGGGCTCAGACATGCTGGTCCCCTCCCCCGCCACACCCCCACAGGCCCCCGACACAGAAAGAAGTGTGTGACTCAGGATATGGGGAGGCAGGGTACCTTCAGTGAAGCCCTTGCCCCGCCCCCCCAATGCCTCCCTCCCACAGCCACTCCTTTGGCCAGACTGCGCCAGTCCGGTTTCCGTGTCCTCGATCTGGCTGGGCTGACAGGGTCTTGCTCTCCATCACACACTGGGCACCAGGGCTAAAGCCCATGAACCTGGGCGTGATCGCCTCTTCTTGGTTCACCAGCGATGACATTGAGGTCCAGAAGGGCCCTGAGACTTGCCCACCACCATACAGCAAGATGGCCACAAGGGGATCTCGAGGGACCGGTCTCCTGTGGTCGGTCCTCTCATGGGGCCTGTTCCCTACATGTGGACAGCCCCCAGCAGACTCTGCCCAAGAGGGGGCCGCCGTGGTGAAGGCCTGCAGACATGGCAGAAGCACCGCCCCAGGAGCGGCTACCCTGCTTGCCCAGTGTGACCGTGGTACCCTCCAGCGCTCCGTCTCTCTAGGGACCTGGGGACCCCGGCAGCACTCGAGTGCCATGCTCAGTAACTGAGAAGTCAGTGATTCTGACTCCTGTTCCCCGCCCTGCAGGAGCCCAGGGGACTGGCCCTGCCCTGCTCTGTGGGGTCTGTTTCACAGTTGCGCCGTGGAGTGGGAAAAGGCACTCTCACAACAATAGCCCCTCACATTGAGTCCCTGTGCTGCTGGGCCCTGAGCCTGAGCCAGATGGACTTGGCCTCGGGCCAAAGCTGCCAATGGCCACGCTCCACTGCCTTCCAGAGCTGCTGGTGGGTTCCCCCCGCTGACCCCAGCTCCTCACTCACCCTCCCGCCTCGGCCAGTCTCCGCAGCAGGACAATGAGCACCCAAAAGCGCCATCAGCCTCCTTCCCTCGGGCCCTCACCGTCAGCAAAGGGCCACCTGGAGAACCTGGAGCGTGGCCTGGGGAGTGTGGCCCAGAGCGTGGCCCCTCTGCCCTGGCGCCTGTCCGACTGCTCAGAGCCCCTGCCCACCGCACACCTTAAGAACAGACTTGTCGATCACCTGGATGATCCAGAACAAATGGACTCCTCAGTCCCGGGATAGATGGGGGTCCCTAACGAGCACTTCTGTGTCCCTCTGCCCCGGGCTATAGAGAAGCACAGTACTTAGTCTCGACCCCCCAGACGCACTCACGCACTGCCAGGGGGTCCGTCTGACTCAGCGGCCCCAGAGGACAGAGGGGGCCCGCCCCTGCAGGTGTCCCCAAACGGCAGCTACCTAGGGGGCAGATAGCCTCATCCTTCTTCCAAACACTAGCGGCGGGGGGGTGGCGGTGGAGGGGGGCGGGAGGTGGGAGGCTAGCTGAACTGGCAGTTAGCTACCCAACCCATAGCCCACAAAGCCACCAGGGCTCCTGAATCAGGAACCACACCACTCTTTAATGTTTTACTTCGTGTCACAAGTTAAGTTTCTTATCAATCGCTTTTATGTATGTTATTGGAATACAAATTTATCCCATGATATGATCCTGCCCATGCTAGCATAAATCCATTGCCAGTGTAATAAGAAGTAGTTGGCACAGACCTCAGGCTGTTGGTGCTCTGTAATGGTGACACAGCTGGCTGGTCTCCACATATCCCCGCGGCCTTCTTTTCCAACAGAATAAAGTTGAAGACAGGCCGTCAGCGTCTGCTTCTGCCTCAGTAGAGTTCATTTTGCTCACGGAGACGTGTGCTGTGCATGGTCTGTTAGCTCCTAGTGCTGCTATGGGAGCAAGGTCAGAAGCTGCAGACCACCAGCCACTCCCCTGGAGAAAGAGGGGGCTCTCAACTGCCATCAAGGGCCAACGTCTCAGAAACGCACAGGAGCAGTCCTGCCCTGCCCTTCAGGGTCCCTGTGAGTCAGCGTTGGCAGTGGGTTGTCAGTTCATTTTTAGTGTACTATCTGAAAACAACACGAGCCCTCTCACACCTGGATCATCAGTCTGACTTGCCTGAAGCCAGGAGTCAGCATGCCTTTGTCTGGTACCCACAGAAGAATGCATTTGTTGCCTGTTTTAGCATTTGAAGGCCACCCCCTTCCTATGCTTGGGACCCCTCCCAGGCACCACTTCCACACTTCCATCATCACAGCTCCTCCCGTTGACCCTAATCCTCGCGCCTCCCCCTTATAAGGAGGCTTTGATTACATAGGCCGCACCTTGACTGCCCAGGACAGTCTCCCCATCTGAAGATCCATTGGCAAGGTAAGGTAGGGATCACAGGTGTGGGGACATCTGTGAGGTATCATTACATACTTCCTCCTACCCCACATTTTAGTGAAAGGAGCCAGGATTCAGAAAGGTCAACTGACACCCCCGAGGTCCCTCGTAGCACTATTTGCCTTGCCATCCAGTTTTGAGTCTTGGAAACTGCTTGTCCTTTGAGTCAATCCTGGCTCCTGGCAGCATCCTGTGTCAGAATTCAGCTCCATGGGCTTTTCAGTGGCTGCCTTCGGGGAAGCAGACCACCTGTAGCCTTTCTGATCACACTCCCTCCTGTGGCCCCACTGCGCCGCTCAGGACCTGTTTTGTAGACCCCAGACCCTGTCTGCCCTTTACCTCTCTGTGGAAGCCAGCCCTCAATCTTGACTTTTTATTATTATTATTTTATTATTATTATTATCCGTCTGACCTAAAGCTCAAAAATTAGCTTCAGCTCCAGTATCTTGTCTTTCCAAAAAAAACCTTCACCTATTACCGTTTCTCCAAGATGAGCAGCTTTGCCCTGATCACATTCCAGAGGAAGCAGTTTACGGGTTGACAGCATGGTGTCCGAGTACCTGGCCCTTAGCTTGCCTGCTGCTCTGGTCTTTCTTTGGACCAGTCCCATGTGAGAGTTGATCTAAATCCTTAGCTTTCTGGTAACTCTCATGTTATCTCCCTCATAGAAGTGTATGCAAAGAGTGAGCAGCCTATCACTTATAAAGTAGTCAATTAAGAAAATCCCCTTAGGGTCAGAAGCATTTAGAAGCATTTGCCAGTGAATTATGGGCATGTGCCCTGGACTTTTAACAAGAAGTCCGAGACAGGCCCCTGGAGCCGAAACCCGGACCTTCTGATCCAGTCCAGGTGATAGCAGTCCAATAGAGGGTTTCCGTGGCTAGAAATCTTTTTCAAAGGACCCCTAATGGCGTCATCAAACATTCAGGGCTCCACCACCCCTTCCCCCACCAGGTCAGTGGCCCCTCCTTGGCCCCGCAGACTTCTCCATTAATTCAGGCAGACAGCAGCATGGGACTGTCCGCTCTAGGCCTCACTTTATCTGAGAAAGCTGGGCTGATCAAACACAAAAGAGCCCTTCGGAGAAAAGGTAAAATATTCCACAGCCCACTTTTGCTGGCCCTTTCCTCCTCCCTGAAAGGCGTCTGAAGAAGCCACCCGGTCCTCCAGCTCTCTCCTCCAAAAGGAAGGGTTGCTGTTGCTCCTTCTTACTCCGTCCCTGGACACAGCTGCTGGAAGGCCCGCCCACCCCTCCTGTTTCTTTTCCAGCTGCACACCTTCCTGGTGATGGAGCTGCTGAACGGTGGGGAGCTGTTTGAGCGCATTCAGAAGAAAAAGCACTTCAGCGAGACGGAAGCCAGCTACATCATGCGCAAGCTGGTCTCGGCTGTCAGCCACATGCACGACGTCGGCGTGGTGCACAGAGACTTGAAGCCAGAGGTAGGAGAAGCGCCCATCCTCATGAAACAGTCCTTGCCGCCCCCCTGCCTCTCCTGGCTGCCGCTCCCTCTTGGCTTTCTGCCATAGGTCCTTGCAAATAATCCTGTTTCTTGGGCCTTTTTTTCCTTAGTCTATTTTGGTCTAAAGTAAATGTGTCTCTTTTCTTTCATTTGGGCCAGCTGATCAGCCCGAGGTTATATTTGTAAGTGTGAGAGCCTTTTATGGAAGAAATACTTTATCCAACAGTTGTGGAACTAAAAATAGCAGTGGAGATGTTTGTCGCATAAAATAAGATTCCTTCTAGAGCTACCCTTTGAGAGGGCTTTTTGGTTTGGTTTGAATGCTATCTTTTAAAAGCCTATTTCCCACCTTCCTATTTAAATCTACCCGCCCTCTGAATGGGGATGCATACACAGCTATTCCAAGTGCGGCTGAAGGAACCATGGGGAGCTAGCCAGTGCCATCCTTTCACTCGTGTCTCGGGCTCAGGTGTTGGGACGTCCAGGGCCCGGCGTCCCAGGGCAACCCTGACAGCTGTTTCAAACGCAAGTCTTCTGTTGAAGTGTGACTAAAGAAAGCCCTCACTCTCAGCCCCACCACCCCTTCCCCCACTGGGGCAGTTACCCCGCCAGTCTCCCCCTGACGTCAGAACGGTGACAGGCCCTCCGGTTGGAAAACCCATGAGTACGGACACAGCAGGAGGACCAGGAAGCCACAGTTCCTCGGGCGTCTGGCCATGGCATCCTTGACTACCTGCTGAGGGTGACAGGGGGGCTCCCCTCCAGAGGAGGCCGCCTTGGTCTGCTCCCATGTGAGGTGCCTCACCCACACACTCTCCAGGCTCACCGCGGGGCGTCTCAGTCTTCCAGTGTGAGGCCAGAGAAGGACTCTCTGGACACAGTATTTTTTGCTTTTTTATTAATTTCTTTTTTTGCCTTTTATTTGACTTTCCTGGATTATTACAGAAAGATGTTCTAGAAATGGATCTCTCTGCATTCTTGCTCCCTTTAAAGCTCTGCCCACCCACTTTCCATTGTTACCCACACTGCTAGCAATGAACAGAGAGCGGCTTGTTTGGGGGCTGGGGGCTGTGCTCCCTCCCTGCCCCGCCCCCCCCCCCAGGGCCCCCAGAAAACCTGGTGTGCCATCAGCGAGAGCTCAACTGTCTAGGCTTACATGGAACACAAGCTCCCCTTCCCCCCCATCAGTGTGTTCTGGAAAGACAAGGAACAAGCATGTGATTCCTTTTCATTGAAAAAGATCTGTGCCCCAGCCATACAGAACCCGTCTTCCCATGTTTTATCCCAGATAACTGGCCCTCTGTCACCTTACTCATCTGTGACTGACCTCCCCGGCAAACCTCCGTCCGTCTTCGGACTGTGCTGACCAAAGGCCCTTGCGGAGCACCGTTCTTCTCGTGTTGCTTTAAAGATCTTTGTCTTTGGATCATCCTTTGAAAGGAAGCTGGAGCATCCAGTCCTTTAGGACACCGTTCCACGATGGCCTTCGGGAGAAAGGAAAACGCGCCTGGATAGTAGCCTGGTGCCTCTGCCTCCGCTGCGTGTGGCGCCAGTGTGCCGTCACTGTCCCGCTGAGCGGCAGGCATCTTAGCGTCCGTACGTCTCTCGTCTTGTGGGGTGATGCGTGTGCCTCTACCTCCTGCACAGGCAGAGTCCCGGCGAGGACCGAGGAGCCGGCTGCCTGCCTCCTGTCGGCTGCGGTCCTTCTCCCAGTGGCCGACCCCCTCCCCGCACTCTTCAAGGAGTGGAGGGGCAGCTCAGGCCTGTTCCCCGCAGGAAGTACACTAGCTCCCCCAGGGCTGGCAAGGGAGGGGAACAGGAAGCAGGAAAGGGCCCGAAGTCACCAAACGGAAAGCCATGCTCCATCCCCTTGCTTCCTCCGTGTTTCCAACACGCACCGGGCAGGTCTCCGGCAGACAGAGCGCACGTGTGTCGCGCGCCCAAGGCGTGGCGGGCTCGGGAAGCAGGGGCTGCACTCACACAGTGGCACCGCGCCCCCAGTCTCGGGACGTGACACGGAGGGGCCTGCTGAGACACTTGTTCCCTGTGCTGAAGTCTGACATCTAAAGCTGGTCTCCTTCCCTGCCCTCGGAGCTCACGACCCAGCTCTGAGAGACAGCTGGAGGAAGCGTCGCTGCATGTTCTCTTCCTCTCGCCTCTGCTCTCACGCTTCGTTGGCCTTGGACGAAGGGAAAGGTTTAAGGAGGTTTCTTCTTAGTGTCAGTGAAGCCTTCTGTGAGGCCTTTCATTTCCGTTGACACACCAAATACTGGTGCAGGACTGGGGGATAATCGAATGAACAGAGACGCATGGCCAGTTTTGTTAAGACCTCCAGGGACAGTACAAGCAGGCTCAATTCTCAGGTGCTACTAGAAAGCATTCACTCGTCGGTACCGTTAACAGTTAAAGAAAAAAAACAGGGCTGAGCCCCGGTGGCGTAGTGGTTGTGCGCGGGACTGCGGCCCACTGGGATGGAGGTTCAATTCCGGCTCCCAGGAGCAAAGGCTGGGCCTCCTACTCCCACCACCTGAGGGCAGTGATGCCTAAATAAAAAAATAAAAAAAAAACAGCTCCAAACTCAACACCGTCAAGTCAATTGCGATTCGTAGTGGCCCTATAAGACAGAGCGGAGCTGCTGGGAAGATCACATTTCCGAAATGTAGGCAGTCCTCGTGTTAGACAGCTTTGCTTCCAGCCTGCGTTCAGTCAACACGTATTTACCACATACCTGCTATGTAACTCTTTCTGGGCCTGGCCTTAGGAATACAGCCATAAATGAGAATGACTCCGCCCCTCCCTTGGCGGATGGTGCTTTTGTGGTGGGCTGAGCAGCAGGAGTTGGCCCCACCCGCAG